>BOSO01019768.1:0-13697 GCA_018403395.1 Gorsachius goisagi
GTATGGAATAGCTCTTTGTACAGTTTGGGTTAGCTGTCCTAGCTGTGCTGTACTCCCAGCTTGTTATGCACCTGGCCGAGCAGGAGAAGCTCAAAAAGTCCTTGAGTAGTCTCAGAACTGCTTGGCAACAACTAAAAACATCAGTGTGTTATCAACATTCTTCTAGTACTAAATCCAAAGCACAGCACTATGCTAGCTTCTGTGAAGAAAATTAACTCTATTCCAGCCGAAACCAGGACAATCATAGAAAAGCTTAGGTTGAAAAGAACTTCTGGAGCTCATCTCATGTATCCTCAATGTAAGGAAAATATCAGTGCAAACATACAGTATCTTCTGCACTGAGTAAGGACAGTTGCTTTTTTCTCTAAAACTGTGGAACTAAGTTTTTCTATCCTTCAGCAGCTGGTCAGAAGGTCAATAAGGTTTGATAGGCATTTGATCTTTTGAATAAATATATCTGTGACTCCTGCATGACTTCATTTTCTATGAATGGTCATGCAGCCAATTTGCCTGCAATGAACATTCACTGAAAACATATGCCAGTCTCTGATCCTAATTTTCTACATATGAATATTTGAACTGGAGACAAGATACAAAGCCCATTGTAATAACCCAGAAAGACACCCACTGACTTCAGTACACTTTCTTTTATTGGTTTCTGGAAGTATTACGTTAATTCTCCAGTCAGAAAAAAGAAGTTTGTGCCTTTTTTTTTTTTTTTTTTTTAAATCTAGCTAATAATAACTGTTTCAGAAATGTATAACATTCTCTGAAAGTCATTTGATATTTTACTGACCTCAGAGTCTAAAGACATATTCTCTCGGACAGAAGAAAACCAGTGAAGTAAGAATTTTCTTAATACTTCACTGGCAGACCAGACCCACATTTGCAGCTACAATTTCATTTAGAATGATTTATGTATGCAGAGGCTCAAGACCTGTTTTCTAGAGCCACAATGGCCTTTTATTCCTAATAAATATTATAAATGTTCTTAGACTTTTTCTTTTGCATTAATGGTTTTTAATTGCAGATAATTTCCAAGAGCTGAGCTGCTTTCATTTCCTTGCTTTTTTCTGATTCTTCTTCAGATATGCTCAGATAATATTATTATACTAATTCTCACTGAAATTAAGTGTCTGCACTGTGTGTGATACAGATCTCTTCAATAAGACATTGAGAATAATAGCCCACTGTCAACGGCTGGCAGGGAAATAACTGGAATCTGCTGTCCTCCAAAATGGTGGCTCCAGTCAGTCACCTGGACTAATCATTACAGCTCTCCTTCCAGTACTGCTGCTGCCAGCTGTACAGAGTGACTTCTCTGCAGTACCCTCACGTGTGGACCAGCTGATGGGGCAAAGCTCTTTCAGTCAGTAGCTTTGTATACTTACCTATTCTCTGCAAAAATGAGCAATTAATTTTTTAAATGTTTGGGGAAAACAACGTTCAGTTTGTTTGAACTGTTTTTCGATAACATGTCAAATTAACTGATCTACTTCTAGGTTAGTTTTTATGCTGGGTTAGGAACAGACTGGGAGCGTGTAAAACTTTATATATAAACAGCAAATAATTGTCATAAAATAAAGAAGCTGTCACCAATGCTGATTCTTTTCCCTGTATTGCTTCCTTTCTATTTAGTACAATATCTACTTCCCAGCTTTCTTGCCAGGTGTAAAATTGCTACACCCATCAATTTCCACATGGGATTAAATAATTTTCCATCAAGGACTCATCATAATGTAAGTAGAAATTTGATGGCAAACTAGATAGATATGAAATTAATGTCCTCAGAACTCACTGAAATTTTTTTTTCCTTCTTTGTCTCCTTCCATAACTGAGTAGAAAAAAGAACCCTGAAAAATGAATCCTGAAAAATTGTTAGAAGCTTTCTACAAAAGACAGGAAACGGTTTGGGTTTCCAGTTAGTACACGACTGAACGAATTTTTCTTTAAAAGACTATTTTTTTCCATGATAAATAATTATAGAAAATGTTTTACTGTCACCATTGCCAGTTGCCATGCACAGATTTCCATTCAGGTGCACTAATGTTAAAAGGATTTCTGGAGCAATTCCACCCAGGAATGGAAAACTAGCAAACACTTATCTCCAAAGGGGTAAAAGTTCATAACTGGAAACAGCTAAGGCAGGATGGGGCCTTTGATGAGTTTGTTGTCACGGTGGTTTGGGTATATCACCATTTGTGGGCATCTCACATCATGCTACTTAATGTGAAAAATTCAAAACTTTCTTAAGGCAAACACTTCATATTTGGAGTGGAAAGCTACACTTTTCACACTAAACAGATTTCCTATTCCTTCCTAAGCAGACAAGGAGAAAAAAAATGTTCTCTCTTTCCAATGCACACTTTTATAAAGAAAAATGCTTTTATTTGGACTGTAGTTGGAGGAGAAATGGGTTTAAAAGCTTTCTAGACTGGCTTGAACAGAGAAGCAGACCTCTTCATTGATTACTTAGTGTGTAAATCAACCCATATGTTTTTTATGCATTCATCTAATAGTTTATATTTTAAGAACTGAATCCTGAAAACATTTAATCTTGCTAAATACCTGACAATGGGATTTTTATAATAGCTTTGTCCATTAACTTTTTATCTGATTCCACTATAAAAAAAGCCTAGCCTAATGAAATGGAGGCTTTCTATTCACCTACTCTATGCATTTGGTTTTTAAAATATTTTTATTAATTAGAACTCATACTTCAAAATCAGAAAGAAAAGGGTTCCAGAAGTTCTGCCGGAACTTCATTAAATCACATAATTCAACAGAACTGGAACTTTGGCAGAAGGACATTGGGTCCACAAGCTGGAGCTGTTTACTTTTTTATCTGCCAAAAGTTGTAAGTCATCATGCAGTTAATAATTAAGCAAATGTATAGAACACAAGCGTCTAAAATGAAATAATATTCTGAAGTGGGTGTTTGCCAGTCTGCTCCATGCACTATTTATGTTTGAGTCAGCTTGGTGGGTGTTTCCACAGATTCTGAGAGGAGATGGGGACAGAGTTATGGTTTCTATATCCTAGATTTGTTTACAGTGATGCTAACCAGTGCTCTCTAGCTTATTTTAGAAAAATATGGTATGTGGAAGTTCTGTGAATGTTCTCAGTACAAAATATTTGTACACAAAGAACAGTCAAAACACATGAAATTACTGTTTTGAAGAGCACAGCTCTCAAAGTGTAATCTGACAGAGATGTAGACTGTGACTCTACAGAAGATTTCTTATAAGCATCCAGTGATACTGCAGAAGGATAGAATTACAAGAAAGAGGTCCTTTTTAGCCAGGCTTGATTGCTGGGCAAGGTTTTAGAGTTTCTGACCTAATTACTTAGATTTTTTGAGGGCTCCTTTCTAGTTTGCATATTAAACTGTGGCAGTGTGTTCTGACCCACCCTGATCCCCCCAACCCTCCCTATCCCTGACCTCTTCCCATAAGTGATAACCACCTACGGCAGTTGTGATAGACGTGTCTGGTCATGATCAATGCATCCAGCTCAAAGTGGATTTGGGGGAGACAGATAACAATACAGTAGCCAAGGGCTATTGTGCAATGTGCTCACCTAAGCACAGTAAAGAAACAAAAATCAGCGGTCGGCATGCAAATACGTTATGAGCCAATCATCTGACCTCCATAAATAGTGAGCAGCCCAAGAGCCCTTTGAGCTCTCCTGCATGGCAGCGGGNNGAGCAGGGACACCTCTCAAGGTTACTCCTCAAGGTTGAGAGATTCCTTGCCACAACAGATTCTTGGTGAGTGGCTAAGAGCATGCTAAACACTGAAACCTTAGCTAAGTGATATAAAGGATTGATTGTGCATATATAATCCTTTAGACATATATAATTCTTTTGACCAAGTCTGGGACTATTGGATCCAGCCGCACTCTCTGAAGAAGGAGTTCAGAAAGCAAGCGGATCTTTTCTGAACCTCATGATTCAAGGGGAGGGTCTCCCTGACACTTTTATCTGACCCTGTCCTCTATACAGTAAATAACCAAGTGTACCTTGCCATCAAATCTTATAAACTACTGTCACATTTACCACTGAACTTTGTGAACTCACTGTTTTACATCAATAAACTATAGGTTTTTTTTGCCTCCCTCTCATTCCATCCGTGACACAAACCCAATCCCTCTGAAGCCCAAACAGCTTTTACTTTTTCTAGTTATTTGACAACAACTCTTAGGAAGAAGTGTGACATATGTCTAGTATTACAGGGTGAGCTAGGCACTGAATTGTGACTGCAGATATGACCACTTCCTATTTTTTTCTATATTTTTTTTTGTTTGTTTCCCTCCCTCCTTGCAGCAGCAATACCAGCTTATGCCAGGTAGGGGCAAAGCCAAGGTTTCAACCACTGTCTGGCAAATCCATCTTCTGTACTTCCTGCCCGGTACAAGGACTTGCACCAAGCATGGACCATGCTGAGAATTCTGATTCATTCTCCCGTTCTGTTTTAGAGTCATAAAGGCAATCTTATTCTCATGTGACACTCAATATAATTTTCTTCTAGCATTAGAAAATTCAGTTTTGTTTCCATTTATGATGAGCGCCTGGGAAAAAAAAAACAAACTCAGTTTTCATCACAGTAATTTTGGGAAGGTAGATTCCCTACTGTTCTAGCAATAATATTTCAGAGAGGGTAACCCTGAAACTTTCCTATAAAGTGCAACAAGCTAATCTCATCACTCAGAAAATGCATAAGAGAAAGACACCTTAGAAGAGAGAACACATGAGAAAAACCTCTGTTTTGCTGAACTCTGAGGAAGCAAAAGGTGCTATTATTTATTTGCATTAAGGGGACTTATCTGAGGAATGGGTAGCTTCAGGTGTACTGTAATTATGGACACAGAGGAGTTGATGCAGCAAGCTGGACTCTCAAGAGCCTGGAGGTGAGGTCAGGCCCTGTTCTCTGTGTCAAAGAGGGGACCATGATGGCCTGCCTGCTGCCCAAGCCATTCCTATATGTTGGGACTTCTCATTCTGCTGCTTAGTTTGACAATGGCATAGAAAGTCATTGTAACCGGGTCAAGGAGCTGCCCTTTGTATGTAAAAAATGTCCTTTCCTATGGCAATAGTACGTCAGTTCTTATCAAGCAGAGCAGAGTTTTAGTAAAGATTATGAAAAACAGCCTAATGCTAGACATAGTCAATGGGGGATCAGAGCAATGATTTATACATCCACTTCCATTATTTGTGTCAAACACAAACTTGTTTTTGTGTAAACAGATACTAATATGTCTTTTTAACAACTGAGCTGTGTCCACATGGGTATCAAACACTTGTTCTTCCAGCACAGGTATTGTGCCATTCAATGATCCAGGAGTCAGTTGCATTGCAAAAGTAATGGCAACGGGGCAGCCTTCTACCTCCAAACATCCTTAACCAGACATGGATGCAGCCTGCCACATAGACTGGATTTCAGACTTCCATTTATTTAGCTGTATTCTGTGTTCAGTCTGTGGGACTGATAAAGCAGAAGCTGTTCAGATCAGCAGGCGGAATGGCATGCGGTTCTGATCATGGCCAAATTACTACATTCTCCAAAATTGCAGAAATGTAATCCTCTTTGAAGGGGCTTGAACATTAACGCCAGCACTGGACCAGACTTTTAGAAAAATATAATACCCCACTTCATGATATTGACCAGACGTGGGGCACCTATTCTTAGGTGACCCAGCGTATGATTGTTTGTTACTTCTTATACCCAAGTATTATTTTTCTCTTCTTCCCCTTCTCTCTCATGCTATTTTGGAGGCGATTTCAACTGTTTCCAGCTACAATTCATAACTTGTGCACATAGAACTCTGTGTTTAATTTCGAGCTATCAGTTTTGCTTTGACTTTAGAGTGTTTGGATTAAATCTGAATTTAAGATTCAACTTCAAACCCAACCTTTTTATCCTTCCTTGATTAATTTAGTTTATATTCTTGCTTAGCAGCAGGAGATTAATTCGGGTGTCTGCTCCTACTCAAGTGAAGGTTCAGTTCAGACCTGTTTTTGCTCTTCTTTATTCAATCCCTTGAGTCTGCATTTGTATTCTAAAGCTGTTTTAGGTAGAGAATTCTGTGAAGCTTTTCTATCAGTCCAAGGGTAAATGAGCCTGAAAATAAATCTTTCAGCAGATATAGGAAGCTCTGTTATTGGGTTTGACTTCATACAAATAACAGTGCTGTTTTGCTAAGCGTGCATTTAATAATGCTTTTGCAATGATAATTTTTAGTATTAAAATACAAAGCTTTATGAAGTTTGAAGAGACTTTAGTTTTACTGATTCTTATAAAATGCTGTTCTGAGTAAATGGAAGCGAACAGCTTTGTCTTTGCAACATAAAATATGAGGACTCAGAAAATCCTGATCGTTAGTTGAGGAAAGAATGTCATACATTCAGCTCTTTGACTTCCTGTGTGCGACACTGCACACTCATTTTGATGTATAGTTGATGTACAATTCCTGTTTAGGTTCAGCAGCACTCACAGAAAAGTAGGTACTCAGCAAGGGGAGGGGGTTTCAGTACAAGTTTCTTACAATATGAAATCTCTTGTTGTCTAAGGAGAGGTTGAGACAGCTGGATTTGTTTAACATGGAGAATAGAAGGCTAAGGGAGGATCTGGTTGTTGTCTTCAACTATTAAAGGGGATCAGAGCATAGAGCCAGGATCCTTTCCTCCAGCAAAAGGGTGAGAGGCAAGTCACAATCTGCAGCAAGGGGAATATGGAATTAAAAAAACAATCACAATTTGCATGCTCAAGCATTGGAGTGGGTTGTTCAGAGGGATTTTGAGATCTGCATCCTTGGAGGTGTTCAGAGCTTGACTGGGTAATGTCCTGAGGAACCTGCTCTAATAATGGTGTATATCCTGTGGTTGGGCCTAGGTGGTGTTGGGACTGCTATTGGAATTACTGGTCCTTTCCAACCCTAATTATTGTACAAATTTGAAAGCACAAAAATAGAGCAAGTAGGACAGAAGCCTTATCCACATTAAGGGAGTACAATCTTCCACCACATAGTAATATTAGGAAAGGACCAGCTCAGCTATGAGCTCTGGTTGTTTAAGGAACTGCAGGATTTCCAGCACCTGCCATCTGGTCCCTGCTGTTGGAGGGAAGCTTCTGTTTGAAAAAATGCTACATAGACATGAGGGTCAGTCCCAGCTACAGAGTGAGACAACTAAACTTAAGTGATTAGAATGAGGGTCTATTTATTTGAGTTAGATGTCTGACCACCTTTCACAACCAGTTGACTCAGTTACCTAAAACTACGTGTCCATCCCCACCTGAGAACCCTTGCTGGTGTCTAGGTTCTGGTCCAGAAGTGCACAGGTCACCTGTGAAACCTAAGTCACATCTGTCAACCTTGTTTTGATGTAATATTGATATAAAATTATTACATAATGAACAGTTACTATGACTATATTTGCCATGTGTTTGCTATATATTTGTAATGGAAAAGGTTTCTTTGGTCTGTAGATGGTAAGTCTCTATGCTGGAACATAGACGTATTCCTGAGAAGATTGCTGAAGAGCACTCTGACTTCCACATGCTTTGGATTTAGCCCTTAGTCTGAATTAGTCCCATATGCTGTGGAAAGTAACTGTATCTGAAAGTATAAGAACATTTATCCAAAAACCCAGAAGTTTTTTTCTGCAAGTCTAAAAGTTTAGCTAAGAAATCAGAGCAATCTGTACTGGGAGATGTCAGTGTTATGACTCCAGGATCTTTGACTCCAGAGGAGCAGACTGGTCTTATTTCAAGCTGTCTAAAGAGCAGCATTAGCATTGATTGCAGAACTAGCCTGGAGCCTTTTGCCCTTCCAGCTAAAAGAAGGTAGCAATACTACTGAGAGGCTGTATCTACCTAAGCAAGACAAAGAAAACAATGGGTAAAATATTGTAAAATATATAACAAAATGTTTTTATTTCACAATGTATAGAGAGCTTGGTATGATAATATATTCTACATGCCAGTCTAAAGCAGATATCAGAGTTTCCATCTATGCCTTTTCATCCATTTGACATCTTAGAAGAAGTACAAAGCATTCAGTCCATTACATGCTAGGATAAATTTGCTTGTTGTAATCTGAGTTCAAAGATACCACCCACATAAAAAATAACAGATTCTAGAATGTTTTTGAATCAACCTTAATTGTACAAGATTAGTCTGATCTCCTGTGAATAACCCTTCCTGTGAATTTTCAAGTGCTTCCTGCTTAGGGCAATGACACTGCAAGTGTTTTGTTTTACACATCAGTTCTGCTCTTTGGGCCAGGTTGAGTACCAAGTGGTACTCAGATTGACCAAAGGAGCAGTATGTGAAACTTCTATGAAGTTCAGAAGGGATTCTGGTTTCATGACTGTATAAAAATTCAAGTTATTCTGCTTAACTGAGTGACACAACCCCCTAATGTTGGTCAGGTATTTTATAAAAGACCCATATTTCTGAGACTGAAAGAACGTCGTTATTTTGAGATAACACTGTGTCAGTAGCATCACTGAGTACCTCAGTGGTCTGCAGTAATAGTCACAGGATGCTTCTTCACCAGCCACAGGGATTTTAGAAGAGTTTATATAGCAAAATGTTAGTGAAAGGCCTGACAGTTTAAGTCAGTCAAGTCAGAGGAGACATTCCTTTTGCCTTCAAAAGACTATGGAGCAGAGCCATAAAGAACAAAAGGAGCAATAAGATAATTAAGCTCAGATGTGTGACAGTCCAGGATCTACTGTCATTCTTGCCACATGTTCTATGTATGGTCCTGCAGGAGGAAAGAAAGTGTCACATGCAATGAAGTGGAATATGGGGAGAAAGCACTGAAGTATATTCAGGCAGAAAGTCTACTAGGTTCCACTAAGCTCTATTGTCTTGAAGGGACAAATCCTGAATATTTTCAGAAATTTTTTATGGGAAAATCTTCTGCTTAGATACTTGCTACTTGCATCATGCTCGTCACAGCTGAAATTGAAGTGACTGTAGTGTGTCCCTTGGAGAACTCTTTGAGACACCAGAGATCCAAACAGTGGGTCTCTTCCCAATGTTTCATGCCTCCTAGATGCAAACTTTTTCTTGCCTTTCTTTTCAGCTTCATACATTCCGAGACCTTGCCAAACAGTCGTCCAATTCCAATAGGAGAGATGGCCATTGCTTTTGTTAAGTGTGTAGCTTGGTGGTGAGGACATCCTTCAAGGCATCAACATGAAGGTTTGAACCACTTTCTCCTTTGGCTGACGTATCACGAAAAGGTGGACAATATATTGGTGCAGACATTTTTATAGTGGAGAAATTATTTCATTTTATATATGGGTTACTGTTGCATCTTAAAAAATTCCTTTTAAAAAAAAAGGTGCCGTAATGCAGTGTGCTTTACTGTATTACCTGAATGGGCATACAACCTCCAAAAGGCAAGCAGAAAACATCGAATTTCAGATATTTTTAGTATAGGGATATTGCACATATCCAGAATCTGTATATCTCTCTTTACTAAGTAGTAACATACACTGCCTACTTCAAATATGAATAACAAGAATACAAGATGAGGCTCTACGGTGTGATGACAGATGAGATTCCAGTTACATCTGATACTGCTGTTTTCTAAACTATTTCAGAATAACAGTGGAGGCAGATTTTATCATCTTGAATTACCTCCAAGCTCTCTGACTCACTCTTGAAAAACAAGAAATTATATGTATGTGGGGGGTTTTTTTGATCATGAAGAAGTTTGGATCAACTTAATGTTCTTCAGCAGTCAAGGAGCACTTCTTAGCTACTTTCAGCAGTTCCTGAGATGCTGAGGGGAACTGTACGTATTCTAAAGATGCTCAGGTGCTCCAGTTCAAGTTACATTGCAAGAGCTACAAGGAAAAGGTCTCAATAGAAAAATGTGATAGTTTAGGAAGGATTGTATCTTCTGGATACAATTATAAAACTGGTAGAATAGTTAGACATATAGCTGCTTCTTGAACTGCCAAATTTTGTTATTATAAATAGCTTTTTGTGGAGATAGATATTTAAGAAGACACAGATTCTTCTTGTAGAGGAAAAACATGAAAAACACCAAATTTATCCTAATTATCCAAATTTCTACATTTTGTGGACATGCATGTATTTAGGGAGTGTAAAGATTATCTGAAAGAAAGCTGGTACTGGAGAATTACTTACTGAGAGAAAATATTTGCTAATGTTTGATATCAATATCAATGTGAGAATTTTGGCATGCGGCTTACACAAGTAGGTGTTTCATAACTATATGGAGACATTTTAGGAACCCATTCACTGCTATCATTTGGTCTGCTGCACTGAACTGAGCCCAGGTATCTGTGATGTGGAAGTGTTTGGAATATATTTGGTTTATTTCTCTTATTTAACATTACTAGTTCATAACTTATCATAATTTATATTTACACAATTTCACACACACAAGACTTTTCTCCTTCCTTTCAAGAGACCACATGAAAGGGTAGCAGACAAAGATCTTATGAACTCCTTCGAGGATGCTTCAGGGGTAGTTTGTGTTGCATTTTGTGCAATATTCTGTCAAGGTGATTTCTATGGTAACCTCTATTTGCATTCTTTCAAATGATGGTAAATTCTGACACTTACCATTAAATATTGATAGCAGTGTTTCATCTGCTGGAAACCCACATGGGAATATTTAATTTTATCTACTGTCTGAGACTATTCTCTTGTGGTATCAAAGCAGCAAGCTTTTTACAGTTAAAATGTTAATTAGATTTTTATAACCATTTTTTATTGTTCTGCTCTTCATCTAGATTGCTCCAAACATGTTTATTTACAATTCCAAAATGCTTCCATTAATATTCCACATCTTCTTACTCAGAGATTAACTTAATAGCAAACCTCAAAAATGTACTTAAAGGCTTTTGAAACACCTAGAGAATCATAACACCACAAATTTTTTGGCTAATGACCGAGTGATTTTTTAAGGAAAAAAGACAAGCCTGAAAGAGCAAATGTTGTAATTAGCTTCAAAATTGCATTGGTTTCTGAAAGATAAAACAGTACTGAAACGGTTTACATAAAGGTTTTTTTTATTGGTGAGATGAGGTGGGGTAAAAAAGGTAAGAAAAATGAGATGTAGGTAGCACAGTTTCATCTTCATGAGTGGCACATGAAATATCTCCAAAGAATTAAAAAAAAAAAAAAATCCTCTGAAAAATACCCTTCCATCACACTACAGATTATGTGTTCATTTTATATAAAACACTGTTTGGGGGATCTGGCTGGTGACTGTTTTCTTATGAAGAAATTAGCAAACATGAATTCGTGGCAGAGGCTAGGGCTCTGAACCGCTACTGATTCATGTTTGGCATCATTGCTTACACATTTGAATAGTAAATACACACTGGATTTAAAGCACCACTAAGTAACGAGGACACCACTGATGCTCAATAGCATGTAGCTGAACAAAGTGCCAGCATCTGAACAGGTGGTAGCAACACAAGTTTAAATTGCAATGACCTTTTCTTATTTGATCTGCTGGCCTACAGGTGGAAAATGCCGCACAGTAATGTGGAACTTCTGACCCATTTTGCCCTTCTGTGTAGTAATGTAATTACAAGAGATACTTTTGGAAAATTTGTGCTAATATCAAGGTTTTCTGAGTTCCATTAAGGATTGGAAGTTAGAAATCCTTGTACTGAGACAGAAAATTGAAAATGTTTGATACTGAGATCAGCTTTGTGAAGAGAAACAACATTATATATGATTCCAGGCTGTGAAACTGCAATTCTTTTAAACTGTTTACTTCTTACATACCTGACCCCCAGACCATCTCAGTTACAGATGCACAGCTAGTGGAAATTAGTCTGTAGATCTCATACAACACAATACAATGCAAAGATCATATAATGTTATCTTTAAGATCTACTGCATTACTGTCAATAATTCTCAAGCTCAAACTAACCAGTTTAAGCTGTTAAGTGTTCCCCCCCCCCTTTTTGTTTTTCCTCGAGAGCACCTCCCCAGAGAGATCAATTGGGAATCTATTGAAAAATCAATGGTGTGATATTACAGCCTTATACTATGCATTTAGAAAAATCCTTGGAAGTTGTGAAATGCTGTAACCTGTTCTCTCTGGAGTCTTGTGGCTACTTTCAGTGCTCTTTTAATGAAAATAATCCAACTGCAATTGTTGGATTTATGATAGTGCATAACTAAGGGGAGCAAGGATAGAATTAGACTTGCTGAATTACTGGGCTGTGCGAATTGATTACCATCTGAAATATTAGGAGCAATACGAGGATACTAGAAGAGCAGAAGAAATCCCTAGCAAGAAGAGGGTCAACCAGACAGGTGCTCTGTAACGGAGCTGTCAGTTGCACCATCCTAAATGCCATCTTAATTACTCTTACAGGGCTATGGTTTTCACCAGTCACTTGTTCAGGGGCCAGATCAGTACTATGGGGTGGCCACAAAGTCTGTTTTCTTGCAGGATTAAAGGTAGAGTGAGGAAAAGAAAGGAGAGGGGAAAGGGATGGATAGCACTGCAAATAATGCAGGTGGCCCTCCACCCCTCTGTTTCATGGGAAGCAAAAATGCCTGACCTGGTGGCTTATGGTCTCTGGCATAGTGACATCTACTCAGGTGTCTACAACACAGACAGTGCAAGAGTTCCTGGCTGTCCCTGCTTCCAAGACAGATTAGGGATAATATAAAGGACAAGCGGGGAGGTAAAGGGGGAGGCATGGAGGTGGGGGAAGTGAGGTAGAGAAAGGAAAGGTGAGAAACCCAGAGGTGGAGAGACACGATAGGAAAAGAAAGAAGAGGCAAAATGTTGATACAGGCCCGGGTTGGCAAAGTTGATTAATGCAAATGAAGTGGCATGTTTCCAGAGTGAATTCAGATTAAATACTGTTAAGCACTACAGCAAGGCACAGAATCAGATCTCCTAAGCCCTGTGGACTGGAGCTAGTCAAATGTTATGGCCATACGCTCCTGTAATCATGGGGAAGGTAATGCAGAAAATCCTTTTGAATCATGCTGCATATTCTGTGAGGGTTATTGCTTTAGGAAGAACACCAAACTCAAGATAACTTCATTCTATTACAGAGTTCAAGCAAATAACCTGTGCACTGTAGAGCGTAACAGAGAGTGCCCAAGCTCTGAGCAGGAGCCAGCGTGGTCCAGCAGAACCAGGGCTGCGCTGAATGCTGTAGCCTGCAAGAAGAAGGAGCACGTGGGGGATCTACTTGAGTCCACCTGGCTCTGATGTCATACACTGACCCAGAGTAATATTACCTTCCCCAGTAGTCATGCACTCTGTGCTTTGTCACAGACTTGACTCAGGGCTTGTGACCCTGAGGCCCAGTGCTAAACACTGTAAATATGACTCTGAACACAAAGCATAATAAATCATATTTGGACAATGCTGCACCTCAATTGATAAGATCGGTGGATCTGAGCTGGATCTGTATCGCTTACCTCTACAGTTATATTTTTTGCTTGCTGCTCACCAAATGGCAAGAGTACTTTGAGAGGTGGTCACCCAGGCAGACAAGACGTACTATTTGGCTAACCAGCCTAAATGATCATAGAATCATAGAAGGTTTCGGGTTGGAAGGGACCCCTAGAGGTCATCTAGTCCAACCCCCCTGCAGAGAGCAGGGACACCATTAACCAGATCAGGTTGCTCAGAGCCCCGTCCAACCTGGCCTTGAATGTTTCCAGGGA
>BOSO01019769.1:0-78192 GCA_018403395.1 Gorsachius goisagi
GGTCTGATGAGGAGTGGCTGAGGAAGCTGGGGTTGTTTAGCCTGGAGAAGAGGAGGCTGAGGGGAGACCTTATTGCTCTCTACAACTGCCTGACAGGAGGCTGTAGTGAGGTGGGAGTCGGTCTCTTTTCCCAAATAGTAAGCGACTGGATGAGAGGAAATGGCCTCAAATTGTGACAGGCCAGGTTTAGATTGCACATTAGGAAAAATTTCTTCACAGAAGGGGTTGTTAAGCATTGGGACGGGCTGCCCAGGGAAGTGGTTGAGTCCCCATCCCTGGAGGTATTTAAAAGACAGGTAGAGAAGGTGCTTAGGGACATGGTTTAGTGGTGGGATGGCAGGGTCAGGTTAACGGTTGGACTTGATGATCTGAAAGGTCTTTTCCAACCAAAACGATTCTATGATTCCAAGGTCAGCAGGACTTGACTTTCTAAAACAGACTATAGCACTGGGCCCTCACAGATCGAAATCCTAGCATCAAAATTTCAGAGCACAAGTCTTGCCTGTCACAGATGCTTTTGTAGGTGCCTTTCAAAATTACTTTCCAAAGCACGCATGCTGTGGCAAATAAGTAACACATTAGCAAAATCCTGCTAATCAGTCATTTCTGATGGTGACGCTTTTTTAACTCAACTGGAACAAACCCTATAAACTGAAATGACAGATACAACATTTTCTTCCTTAGCAATAATGGAGTCACGACAAATCACCTTAAACTCTGGCTTGTATTTTGCTTTGTTTAATCTGAGAAATGTCTTAAGATTTTCATGGCTGTCTCTTTGAACTTCATTTTACTTTAAATATTAGGTAAATTTTCCATTTTGATGAAGCTTTCTACTGCTAAGTGTTGAAACGATAGCGTATTCCTTGCAGAACCTGATTAGATCATGGAGTATCTGGTTACACACTGATATCCCAGGGGACCAGATCTGCGTACAGGATTTTAATGGTAAAACAAATGATTAGAGCAGTGACTTGTGTTTCAACAGTATTACAGGGAAAATCAATGAGATACTTTAAATGTTCTGCTCAATGTAACCTGCACTAATCTAGAAATCAAAGTAAATCCAGTCTTGTTCAAAACAAGGTATAGCTACTGGTATTAGCAAGGGATGGATTTTGCAAACCTACACTTTGTCCATTGAAGTTCCTTTTATTTCAGTAGGATTTCATGTCAGCATATGTATAAACATGATCAACTGATTGCAGCTGTAGGCTCAAAATGGTATTAAGATTCATTACAACATTTGTCCTTTATTGTCTGATCTACAGCCACTGGCAACCTGAAGTTGCAGAAGAGGTAGCTAAACTTGACCACCGTGATAAATATGCAACAGTGCCAAACACTACTTAAGAGTACTTAAGTCGAGAGAGGCAGCACAGTTCTCACAGAAGAAAACTAAGGTGAACAACTTGTCAGCCAGTAACTTCTAGCTATTGGTAATGCAAAACACAGAGAGAACGTGTAGGAGGTGGGAGAAACACCAGTTAGAAGCTAATGAACATTACAAGCAGGATAGTTTAGAAAAGTATTTTTTCTAAATTGAGGTCTTCATGCACATATTTGAGCCTAGAAATGGGGATTCCTATGTGTAAGGTACAGAGAAAAGTGCACAGTGCACTGAAAACCTCCACGTTTTGTAACCCAAACAAGGTGGCCCTATTGAATACTACAAAAAGAAAATAAGGCTTGACTTAACTTGGTTGACACTGAACGAAGCAGATGTCAACTATTCAAGAGTATATAAAGATTCCTCCTGACTGAAAAATACAGTAAATGTTTTGCATTTCCACATGTATAAGTAATCTGAACAGGTTGTTTAAGTATTTATTTTCATCATGCAGTCATCTACATTGCCTTTTGCCTTCATCCTGCCCTGCTGTCCTAACCAGCTTACTCTTATAACTCGGAGAAATTCAAAATCCTTACACTTGGCAGAGCAAATTAGAGCCTATCTTTTCCACTGTCATTCCCCAAATCACTATGCTCCTGGTAATGAGAGAATCTTGTACAAACATAGACTTGTTTTTAGCAACCAGGTTTCTTTCCAGTTTTGCTTTGGTGCATGGGGACATTGCCATCCTACTTTGCCACCGGTCAGTGGACTTGCAGGTTCTCTGTATCATCACATCTCAGTTCCCATGAAGACAGGATACAGGCTGCATTCAGAAATACTGATGCAATGATGCCTGCAATCTTTGGAAGATAGCAGTGCTTGCACATCAGCTATCTTTATCATAGCAGGGCAGGGGACACACCAACCCGATGTATGGGACAGCAACCACAGACACTTCACAGTCTGAGGCATGGGGAAGCAAAAGAGAGGGGAAATGACCCGTCCCATGTCACGCAGGGAGGAGAAATAAGCCAATACTCCTCTTGTGTGCAGACATATTTTCTCACCAGTTTACTAAGTGTCTAGCACTTTAATTAAAATATTGCATACTGTTTTCCCACCATTTCAACATTACCACATATCATTGATCCAAGGAGTCAAGGATGAAGGCTCATGGGCTGGGATCGCAGGGGCGGTGAACAAGGGGTAAACATGGTATGTATACGCTAGACTGCCCAGCCAAGAAGAGAAAGTGGACAAAGCCTTCTTTAAACAACTAGAAGAAGCCTCACAATTTGATTTGCTGGAAGAGTAGAACAGCAGGGCACAGGCAATCTGGAGAGCATCAAAGAATTTTTTTTTTTCTGCGGGCACTCCTTTAAGTAGACAAGGCACACTGCTGGACATGGTATGAATCAAGGAAAAAATGGCTAGAGACATGAAGGCTGATGGCAGCCTGAGCCAGAGTGACTATGAGGTGATGTAAGAATTTAAAGTACTGAGGAAAGTGAGGGAGGCAATAACTGACTAAAGATCCTGGATTTCAGAGCAGCAGTCTTAGCTTGTTCAGGAAATTGGTAAGTGGTAGCCTGTGGGAGAACTACCCTAAATGCCAAGAGACTGAGGAGAAATGGTTGCAATTGAAAGACAACCTCTCTAAAGCATATGAACAACCCACGCCAGTGTGCAAGGACACAAGGAGGTAAGGCAGGAGGCAAGTTTGGCTGAATGGATAACTTCTGAGTGAGCTCTGACTTAAAAAAGCCATGTACAGAAGGTGCAAGCAGGGACAAGGCTCCCTGGGAGGAAGAGGAGGAATGCAAGGAGAGAGCTAAGTAAGTCCACAGCTTGGTTGGAGTTCCTGCAAGGGATAGAAAACCTGCAAGGGATGGGAAAGGCAAGGGAGAACTCCTGCAGATACATCAGCAGCAAGAGAGAGCGAGGAGAATGCTGGCCCACTGCTGAACAGGGCAGGAGACCTCATAATGCAGGACAAGGGAACTACTGAGGGACTTGGTACCTTCCTTGCCTTCATCTTTGCTGGCAAAGTCTGCTCTCAGGCACCCCTGTCTCTTTTGCCTAGTACTTTCTCTTTTTCAAACTGCTTCTCATTAGTAAAAGGTGATTGAGTTAAGGATTACTTATATAGATTAGACACATGTAAGTAGACGGGACAAGACAGGATTCATCTGAACATCAGAAGGCATGGGCCAAGATCCCTGTAAGGCTGCCCTCTTCTCACCTTTGACAGGTCATCTGGACCGGAGGAGGCAAGTTACCCGTCTTCAAAATGGGAAAGCAGGACAATCCAGGGAACAATGGTCTGTCAGATTCGTTTCAGTCCCAGGGAAGATCACAGAGCAAGTCCTCATGAAAACCATTTCCAGCTTATGAACAGTAAAAAAGTGACTGGGAACAGCTACCATGGATTTAACTGGAGAAAATCATGACTGACCAACCTGACTGGTTTCTAGGACGGAACAACTGGCTTTGGGGAAAACAAAAAACTTCAGAAGGCTGTTAATATGCTTGCAGTCTAACTGGGAAGACACCAACTAGACAAGTGCACTATAAGGTATGTGAAAAACTGCCTGGACCATGAGGCTCAAAAGGTTGTGGCTGAAGTTCAAAGTCTTAACTCACAGCTGATTCCAAGCATCCTCATCAGTGACACAGACAATGTGATGAGGAGCAACCTCAGCAAGTTTGCAGGTAAAACCAAGTTGGGGGAAGAGGTTAATGCTCTGGAGGGGAAAGTTGGTATCCAGAGAAAGTTGAGCATAGCAGAGAAGCTGGGTGACAGGAACCTTAAGAAGTTCAAAGGCAAGATGGACCCAGGACAGACAACCACATTCAGTAGCACTGCTGAGGACCAACTGGCTAGAAAGCAACTCTGCAGAAAAAGACTTGTTCACTGGGAGATAAAGAAAAACCACTTCCCCACAAGGCCAGTTAAGCCCTGGAGCAGGAGCCCAGCAGGGCTGGACTCTGCACCCCCGACCCTCAACACTTGGCTCAACAGCCTCATCTAACTCACAGCTATCTCTGCTTTGAGCAGGGGGTGGACCAGATGACTTCTGGAGCTCCTTTCCACTGTAAATTTTCCTGCTTATTGCCCCTCCCCCAAGACAAAGAAGATTTGTTTCTTGTCTCTCAACCTTAGAAGCAATTACGAAGAGATGCTTAAAATGCCTGCAACAGCCATGATCCGAAAAACAAAACTGGCCAGTTTCAACCACTAAGACATTAACTTAGATGTGGCCAAACACTATTTAGATATTCAAGAGTAAAATGTGCAGTATCACTTAGATTGCAAGAAAACAGCTTTCAGTACCTTTACTAGGGAGAATGGTCTCCTGTTTTCTTTACTGAATTCCCTTAATAGGACAACCGGGAATATATAACCCACTACAGCTTAGCTATGGACATATTTATGGCTTCCCTGGAGGGCTACAGCCCCCATTTAAAAAATAATTGGGCTCAGCACTGAAAGAAGTCCCTCAGGGAGAGTGCATTCAGTTCAGAATCATTTATTCAGTCCCACAGTGATTTACAAAGAGGCACAGCGAAGCTACTATTTTTGGTGGCTAAGTTTTAACATATCATTCATAAAGCAGGCAAGCGTAGCTGAACTTTGCTCTGCCCTCACCTTGCCTCACTGTGGGCTCTGGCCATCCCCCTTAACAACCGCTTGGTAAGCAGCACCTAAAATAGAGGAGCTGAGTCGAACAGCACTGCCCAACGCGCTCCCGACAGCAGCAATCACACCCTGAAGATCCACAGGAAAACCACAAACAGAAGAAAAGTTTTGCAGCTTTTGGCACGTTTTACTCTTCTTCCCTTCTCCCACAGACCTCAAGCTCCTCTTGGCTCTGCACTAGGAGACACCCAACAGCTGTTGGAAGTGGACTCTCACACTACCACTTTGGGTGTCATCAAAAGCTGTGCCTGCTCTTGTCTTCCTGTATTTAGGAGGTGACATCCCTTGGTGACTATTACTGAAGTGTCACACATCCTTGTCAATGAGGGCTATACAGATCACAACACTTTTCTTCGATGTTGTGGAAAAGAGCTAGGACAAATTCCATGACCTCTGGCACATGGGAGACCAATACAAATGTTCTCCCAACCTCATCTGGTCTGTTCTCACTGTCTCATTTGGCCTTAAAAATTAATCAAAACAAAGGAAAAAAACCCCTATGAATCTTTACCTAGCCACACTGCTATTTCAAGGAATAGCAAAGCCTAATCATGACCACGAGAGTTGTTGCACCTCAGTATAGTGTTCTACCTTCTTTTTCAGATGGCTGAGCACTGTTCTCTCCACCAAAGCCAGCGCATCTCTCAGGAACTCAAAAGGTTTTACCAAAAGCAATGCAATTCAGAATTTGCAGTCCCACTTACCTTTAGCATTTAAAGTGATTGGGTGATACAAGCTTTGTTTGATAATGTATTACCCAGAAGAGCAAAACAAAAACAACTGCAAAAAAAAAGAGATTATAGATTGTGCAGTGACTCGGCTTCCCCACAGGTAACTGCCTCACTTCTCAGCTCTTCTTCCAGTCCTCATCACCAGTTCTGCACCCCTGATACCAATGACCGGGCTTAGCCCCCCATATACACTCAGCCCTCCATGGTCCAACGGAATGGGAAAAGAAGCAGACACTACCTCAGGTAATGCAAAAATATAGATAATGAACAAGCCATCAGAGTCAGAAGAAGAGTAGATGTATGATCCATTCTTGTATCCGCAGGGCCACTGGCTATGTATCCGATCACATTAAGTTAGGATGTAATGTGTACAGGCAACTCCCCACTACCTGTAGAAACCCTTTCTGGACTCATAAACTGTCAAAACCCTATGAGAAACAGCTCGGTTCTCCAAGCACCATGCGGGTGTTTCTAGGTAAATCAGTGAAAGATGCACAGACAGCCCCAAGCAAGTCAGCTTAGATCTGGTGAAGAGCAACTGAGAAGCCTAAAATTGCCCCTCTCCAGCGAGACCAGGGAGCTTTCTCCAGGCAATCACCCAAACTTTTGTTTTCTTCTGTGTCTGAATTAAGAAGCCTGCAGAGACTGAGCTGACCACCTCCCAGGTCTCACCCACCGAAACTCCATGGTCACAACCAGCTGCACCGCCACAGTTAGCCACGGGTGCAGGTCCCTGGCAAGGAAGGTCACCCACTATCTCGTTCCCCCACCTCGACTTCCAGATGCCGCATGCGATTTCTGCCACTTCCTACCCACGAGCAGTTCACACACCACCCATAAATTAGCCTAGCTTTTCAGGCAAGGCTGCCTGCAGCACCAGCAGGATCGTGCCTACCCTTCAGCTTTCTGAAGGCTCAGGAAACCTTCTCAATGGAAAGCCAGAGCAGTGGGTGCTGTTCCCAAAGTCTTGGACAGCCAAACAACCACACCTTCCTGTAACTTGGTCTCAGCATGGCAACCGGAATTTCCATTAAAAAGTCGGACTTTTCTTTACATGAGAGGAATATTTTATAATATTTTATTATAAATATTTTTATTAATGAGAATTTTCTGATCAGAAAGTGAAAAAAAAGTATTTTATAAGCCTGCATTTTGTGATTGGTGAGCTAGCCCCTACATAACTCAAATCAAATTGAATCACCTCCTCTCAAGCCGTGAAAACAGAAGAGCTATTTCACTTTTTGTATATAAAGCTCTGAAGTTTCTACTGGAAAAAAAGACAAACCAAAATGAAGACATTTTTTAAATAAGCCCATTAAACAAACTTGAAATGCCTGTGAGGAAACATGAACACAAATCATTCCACTTTTTAAATCAAATCTTTTTCCAGGTCATGCAGCAACTTTATATCCAGACAGTTAAGTCTTTCGAAGTCAACAGTTTTAACCTGTTAAGTAAGCATTTTAATGCTTTCAAACTGTAATTACGGGGATGAATTAACCTTGGTTTTCAATGGGAGATTACTGATAAAGTACAAACCCCGAGCCCAATTCTAAGCACACTTAACTGTTTGACTGATTTTAATTATGTGCACGAACGTCTGCAGGAAAGAGACCCATTTTGCTTTAGCTTCTTTCAGAATAATAGAATTCCAGATTGCTTTGGAGTTACATTAACACCAGCTAAATTGAAGTTGTCGAATATCAGGGAGCAAGAAGAAGCAGGCAGTGACAAAAGAGAAAATGTATTCTGGTCTCGTCTGAGAATGTAAGCAAAAAAGGTGACAGGAGTGACAGAGAATAAAGCTGTTAAAGCAACATTTGTTATATTACTATTAACTTTGCAAGAATTTAGATGCTGCTGCAAACACGGCACAATCACAATTTCCCCATCAGAAATCTACTCCCCACCCTGCCCACGTCTTCTGTGCCAGTCCTATTGCTTCCAACAAACTCTTCTCTTCCTCTGCTCATGTCCCCTTCTGCCTTGAAGACCTCAGCGATAGTGCAGGAAAAGGAAAGGAAACTTTTGCTTCCCTCCTACCCCATTACTTCCTGGAACTGGTAGCCTCCTGCTCACCCCCCGCCTCCTCCTGCAGGAGATAAAGGTGCATTTTCCCTCCACCACCAGGTGGGTCCTGGACCAGCCATCAGAATCACACATAACTCAGACCTTGGTCCTGTGCCTAGGGACACGGTGTCAGGAGCCTGTGCTGCTCTGCATTATCGTGACTGTTATTGCAGGCAAAGCTGTGCGTCAAACAGGCAATCTGAGGAACCAGATCGGTGCATGGTAATTACTACACAAACATTGGTTGCTTGCAAGGGTGAGCTGAACTACTTTGTATTAAAAAACACTTCAAAGTCATGTTTTGTCAACCTCTGCCAGACTTGGTTTCTAATACTGTTTCTGCTGTAGGTTGACCTCTGCATTTCTCAGCCCAAACATCTCAACTGGAGCACCTTAGGCCACATGGACTGTCACAGCACAACCACAACAGACACACCAACTACTAGGTCAATGGACACAGCCTAGAGCTGCACATGGCAACGCACAAAACATTCAAAACCCAGCACAACGCAACTGCTCTTTGATCAACATCATAGAACAGAGAGTTTATTCTTCAGAGAATCACAGAACAGTTGAGTTTGGAAGACACCTCTGAGGTCATCTGGTCCATGTCCCCCCCGTACCCCCGAGTCCAAAGAGAAGTAAATGAAAGAAAGAAAAATATTTGCACAGATTGCTAAGAGTCATTGAAGACTGTTCAGAAAGACCTGTGTTAGCTAGGAAGAAAGAAGAACTGGTAGTCCATCAGTCTGGAGATGGCATCCATATCTAGTGACCACCTTTCAGACCTGGAATGGCTCTCTGCTTTTGTCCCCATAAACAAATAAAATTCTCATGCACAAGAAAGGATTTTAAGCAACTAATTACACTTGTTCCTCTGGCATCTCCTTAGCACTTACAAAATACTCCTGAGGATCATTTTGGTTTGTGCGCCTGAGTATGGCTACATTTGCCTCCAAGGGAAGCCTACGACTGCTGACATTACCAGTAATCTCCATGGCCACGACAAACCGCTCTTGGCCCAGGCCGAAGCTGTTAACCATTTTAAGTTGTTTTTTAAGTGACAGCTTGTGGACTATGTCAGTGCCTGCGCTGGGGAAGTGTTTCTGGTTACTAGACTGAGCCAAGATCAGTGCCTCACCTAAGCACTGCTTCTCTCCTATAAGGAACTCATGGCTAAAATCAAACAGGTTGGAATGTGGGGAAGGATCTACTGGGCTTTAAGGCCCAAGACAACTGGCAATTATCACAGTATGACAGGCAAGCTTGGCTAAAAATCCACTTAGGTTACTCAATATTCAATTCATACTAGTACATTTAGTGTACGTAAAAGTACCCACATCCACTCTCTTATAGCTCCCTCCTGCAAATGCAGAGGCCAGCTCCTGTTGCTCTTAGAACACTACATCAGTTAATTCCACATTTCGAATTCTCAATACTCTGTTGAAAAGTAAAGAAATAAGAAAATACAAGCTGTAATTATATTTCTAGCCCTCCAAACAGTGTGAACACATTCACAACTATGGACGTCACAAGGCCAATTCTGCCAAAGAAACTATTCTTTAACAGAAAACTAGCGCATGCTGCCTTCCTGAGAGCGTGCTTCCCCTCTCCCTTGGTAACTTCCCTACTGTCCTGTAATTATTTGTGTAGGAGGAGGTGCTGTAATGTTTTCTGAGACACTGCTAAGTGTAGATAGCCTCCCACCTCTTACCAGCCAAACCACCTCCAGACAGATTTCCTTCCAGACTTCATGCAGGCAGCACACAGAAGAAAGCAGGGTGGAGCAGTACGCAAATGGCAGGGGATTTCCAAAAGCCCCAGATTACTCTAGAAGCTCACCATTAAGTGAATTATTAGTTTCATCAAATGCAGGTTCTAAACAAGCTAGTCTTCACTCAGACAAATAGAAGATTAACACCACTGGAAACCTGGAAAAGGGCTGCAAGATCAGGCCATAGTGCAGAGTGGAGCATGCTAATTTTCACATTTAATCAGGTCAGTGGAGACTTTGCCCAAAGCCACAGTGGCAGTATGGCAAGCTCTGGGCAGCATCACTGTTCACAACCTCACCCCCATCTCCACAGCCCCAAGAGCCATACCCAGCTGCTCTGCCGAGCACAAGTTGGGCAACCAGCTTTCCTGAAGACATCTAAATGCAAACAGCGTGGGGAACATTTTTGCATTACAGATGTAGAAGTAGAAATTATCATGTTGAAGATTGAGAGAACCAGTTGGTGTGCCTTCCCCACTATTTTTTCCAAATGTGATCTAAACCTCTGGGCTGTACCCAGAAGAAAAGGTGGAGGAGGAAGGCAGTAATATCACCTGTGCATACACCAAATGTAAAAAAAACCCCGTTGGATGTTTGTGCACTGCATTGAAAGTTTTAAAAGGTGCAAAAGCCTTAAAACTTTTAAAACCTGCCCTACAGCAAGCCACTAAAAAAGTTATTTTTATTTGTTCAGTCAAGTGAAACTGTAAAGATAATTTCGTGATGGTTTGTGAGCAGACATACAGCATAAACTCTGTAACAGAAGAAGGCTTCCTTCACCTATCAGGCTAAAAACCAGCAGGATTCATGGAAGAACTTCAACTCAAAGTTACAAAAATCAGTAAATCAGCTCTTATTTCTGATACAGTAAGAGTAACTACCAATTTTTCAAAAGAATCTTTACATCAGGATTGATCAAGCACCTAAACCACACGGTTTAAGATGGTCAGAAGTTACAACTTCAACAGCAGACCAGACACAACACCAGGGCTTGCATGATGCAGGTCAAATGCGGGGACAGGCCGCGGCCTTCTCATTTATCAATGCAACTGCATATATAAAGATTGAATAGTATATTCTGTATCATTAATAAGCACCATATACAACCTTGTATTTTATAGACAACTATAGTCTGAAGACAAATTAACTATCTAATCACTTAGAAATAAAATACTTGTTGGCAGAGTCATCTGTCTACCACCAGCACTCCACAAAAGACAATTCTTTCAAGTTTTGTATTTTTGGGAACACTGCAAACAAATCTACCATGCTATTTTTTCTTTTTGCTCTGCAAGCTCACTGCTGCTTGTTCAGATCCATCAGAGATCTCTATCAGATCTGACATTTTTGTTAAACGCTAGTCTCAGAAGTACCGTATTAGCCGTTTTTCTTCTTAATTCAGGGACTGGCATACAAGAACGTGAACATTTCAGGCAGGAAAAAGATTGCAAGAGGTGTATCTGATTCTAAGCATAAAATTAATGTGCCAGGAATAGTTTGGGGCATATTTTATTCCAGCACCAGCTTAGTTTGGCTGAGTATGTCATCAGCATCCAAGTCATACCTCCTGGGGCAATCAGTGGCACTTGCATTGTGCGCCAATAGCTGTGCGACCAGCGAGAAGCTGCGATGACCTCGGGCAGCCCTGCTGAGTACGCGAAATGGCATCTCCCCACAGTGAGTACCTTCCAATCATATTTTTTGTTCGTAACCCTAATGCTACCATTGACAGGACAGCCTTCAAGGGCAGTATGCAACTGAGGCAGCTTACAAAAAGAGAACAGGCTGTCGATCTGTTCATATCTCTTCCTCTCCATGCACAGAGAAACATAAAGCACTACTTATTATGTGTAGCCACAAGTAATTCAGTGTTCACACTCTAAAACCAGGATCAAATCAGACAACCTCCACTTCTTGTGCTTTTATTTATTTGATTACTTTTCATGGAAAACAGCATTTAACACTCCTGGTAACAAGAGAAACTTCCCTTGAAATAATTGCTTCTGATTACACAGATCTGCCTTTTGCCACTTACTGCATCTTTTTGGCAACACAGAACATTTTGGATACTTGATTTTGCATTTCCCCCTTCTCTTGCCTCTCCCCTCTTCTTTGATGTACATTTTTTTCCTCTGGCATAAACAGTATAGCCCTTTCCTAACTCATTGCTGCATTGACACATGTATTAGCCTCTGTTCCTATTTCATTGTGTTCTCCCTGCTCTCTTTTTTCATTAAAAACAAACCCCACGAATAACCAAACAACAGTGCAGCATTTTCTATTAAATCTGAGCATCACTACTAAACAGTTCTACTGATTTTGTAGCTGACAAAAATTACTTGCACAGCACATGTAGTTTCTGCATCTTTACCCATTATTTTAAGGTCAAGAAAAAGAAAACCAGGAGGTGTGGCTGGTTAAAATGAGATTGCATTGGAAAGCCAGTGGAAGGATGATGCCTTAATCTTCTGTTACTCTTAAGACCCCTGCAAGAAAGCCACCGCAATCTGGGATGTATGTGCACAAGAACTTTAAAGGCAAGATTTTTCAATTGTTTGTACAAGCATCCAACTCTGCTGCAATGACATCTGCAACACAGAGAATAAGGACTCCTCCTGCACTGTGATGAGTGCACTGACAGTCAGTTTATTGGCACTACAGTATGGGCTGTACTAGGGACAATGCTGAGAGGGTTTTCTATTACCACCCAAGAAATCCAGGCTAGATTCTTTCTCATTTTCTCAGTCACTGAGCTTGAAAAACTGGGACAAATCTGATTCTTGTGGGAGAAACCTGGGAAGGCAGGTGGGAGAAACAGTATTAGTCCCCTTCTGAGTCAGTTTGAAAAGGGTTTCACATACAAACTGTCTTAAAACACCACTTTTAACAAGCTATCCATATAAACCTAGCTGATTGACTACACCAAGGCTGAGAGATAGCAGAAGGGTGTAAAATACTGCAGAGCAAGGGGAGGAAGCGGGGAAGCATGTAAGGTTTTATATTTTGACTATTCCCCTTGCTCTGCACCTTTTCTTACCCTTTGGTCATTATAACTCTGAATTATCTTCCTATTTATACAAGTGACTCATTTCATTTTTGAACTTGAAGACCAGGCGATACCACAAAAGAATAAGGAAAGAAAGCAGAGCAAAACACCAGAGGCCTAAAGAAAGGTCTCAATCTTACCCAACAGACAGGAAATGGGACTCACTTGGGTGCTATTTTAGCTGGTAGATCAAATAAAAAAACCACCAACAAAAAACCACACTGTAATACAGGTGAGAGTTACAAAAGCCACTGCTGGAAGAGTGTAGGACTGTTAAATGTGTCTATCAGCTCAAACTCTCTGGTCCAGGCACATAAAGAGACCAGTAATTTCATTTTGCAAACAGGATGGCGAGAAGTAAAGAGACACAGAACAGAGAGGATTCGAACTGTCAATGCCTGCCTTTTACTTGTCTCTTCTACCATCACTGAACAGGCAATTTAAAGCCCTGCACGATCGATCAGCCTGGAGTCCCATCAAACAGGCTTTGCCTAGCAATCCAATTTCAATCCAGTTCCTCTTGCATTATTTGTTGCTAACAGTATCCCTGCTTGGTTCAATACAGCAATCAAATAAACCACTATACAATACAGAGGACTCTAAGAAATGAATGAAACATGTTATAAAATAGCACAATTCCATTTCCTGAATTTCCAGTCTACAGTCCACACCAGATTCCCAGTTGGTATTTATCAGCATAGCTCTAATGACCCATTAGGCCAATTTAGACTGCTGCAGATCTGGCTGTTAGTGTTTACCATTTAGCATTAAGAAGTCAATGAAAAAGCACAGGCAGTGCTATTGATTAAATGAATGAACAGTCAGCTGATCTGCACTTTGTCCAGGCTCAGGATACATCTAATTTACACTGGATATGCTCATGTCTTTAAAAACAATAATTAGTTTAGCTGTTTCATACTCACACTACATAAATACATTTCATAGTAATTTCCTACCATGTAATTGGATACTATCCTTGTCCTCCCCCTAACTCATTCCAGCTGTTTTCATCCCCCTGGATTAAAGTTAACTTTGATACAGTAAAACTTACAAATTAGTGAATTTATTTTAAGGACCTTTCAGAGCATCCGAGCATGTAATGTTTTCAGTCTTGAACGTGCCCCCAAAAGCCATATTTTCTCTGAACATCCTGGTGATGACTGCAGTCCACCTAGACTGACTGTGTTTTGTTTTTAGCGTGAGGCTTCCTCAGTCTGGAAGTCAAAATATTGTTACCTGCAGTAATCCCACTGCTAAAACCGACACTTAACAGCACGGTGATGATGCCAGCGCAAATTCTTTCATGGTTCCTTTTCATTCCCTAATAACTTCCGTGTCACCCTCTTCTTCTGGGTAGAGACTGCCCTTATTACTCCAGCAGGAATACCACAGGCCAGCATCCACTTCCCTTCCACTCTTCAGCTCTATGCCATCCTGAATATTTATTATTTCAAGACATTTGCAAGGACCTGCTCAAGGCAGCCCTTTTCTGATCCAGTTGTGAGAGGATGCGAGTGGCTTTGTGGGAAGGCCTTTGCTTTAAACTGTTAAGGAATTCCTCAATAAAATGGCACTGGCAGACAGTGTCTCGGTTCGACAGTCCCACTCCACAGCCAAACACAACAGCAGCTGCTCCACACTGCTATTATTGACATTTTTCAAGGAGACTGTCAAAGCTGAGTCTTTATCAGACAGTGTATTTTTTTTTTTCTCTCTGCCTTTTCTCCAGTTATAGACACATATATTAATTCAGGAATTTGAACAAATTTGGAGTAACTGAGATATTTTGAAAAATAAAATCCTCGCTACTTCTTTTAGGATTAGCTGCACTGTGAAAAAAACGATCCAGCAAGCCAGTTGAAATTATCTAAAAGAGGACTGAGATGGACAGAGACCTAGATCTTCATATTCAACTTTGTTTAAAAAGCTGTTTCACAACATTAACTACTCTGTTGGACGCAGAAACACCCTCCTGCCAGGGCATCATCATTGAAGCTGTGGAGAATGTGGAGCCAAACTCCCAGGGATCCCCTATCCTTCCAACACACAGTTGTGACCCAGACCATGGTGGGGAAGACGAACTCAGTGCTTAGCTTTGGTGGAAATCTCTTCATCGCTCAAATGTCATTTCTGTAAAATGGAGGATATTAATACACTCTCTCCATTGAAAGTCTCCTGGTAAGAAGTGCCACGTAGGAACGAGGCATTGCTGAATTTTTGGTTGAGGCAGTACCTGGTGCAAGCAGAAACTCAGTCAATGTCATAACATTATTATTGTTAATGCCCGTCATGGACCGCATGGGTTCCCTCTCGCCCACCAGACCACCCAGCTGCACTGCTGCCCTCCGCCCCTCCAGCCCGCACGCCTCGGGCAGCCCCTCGGCACTGCTGCCAGTTCAGCCACGGCAGCAGCTACAGAGTTTGCATTTCGTCCTGGGAGGCATACGGTGCTCCAGCTGATGCCCCAAGGAGGACATCATCCTCCCCTCCCGCCCCGGCAGCATTGTCACTGATCGGACAGACCCCGTGTACAACACAAGAGCCTTCTTGCAGAAGTTCAGTTCTGTGCTGTGCTCAGGACCATAAAACATTCACCCTTGCATATGGTGAAAACGTTCAATATTTTAAGAAGAAAGTGTATTTGCAAAATCATTGCATGGCAGATTATTTCTCACCTATGATGAACACCTAGTCCGTAATCTTCTGTTAATAGCAACGGCACTGACATATAAACAAAGAGTAAATACCTCTTATCAGAGGGCATGTTTTGAAATCCAAACATATTCATCAAAAATTAAAATTTGCAAGAAGCTCCTAAATCTGTTCCCGCAACTGGCAATCAGCCATTTTGTACATTATGTTACTGACATAGTTTAATTACCTCTAATTCACACATTATAATCACTGTCTAGAAAATTTGCAGTGCACTTGTTATGAAGCAGTTTTGCGTCTTTATCAACACACGGTTGCTTTAATGGTACAGAAGTCACTAATGCAACAAAAAAAGATCTCTTTTCACATCATGAATTATGACATACCTGTCTTCCAATTAAGTACGCTAGTTTTTTGAAAGCCACTTGCAAACACATAGCTAAAAATATTAAAATCTCTCTTCATTGAACGCAATAAAGAGGAAGAAATAATTCCTTTGCTACAGGAACTAGTATTTTTTTTAAAGTCCATTTCTACACAACACAGAAACTAATCTTCTTCAGTTCTTTTGAAAAACCCTCGGAGCATCTATCTTTATCTATCTATACCTCTATTTTTGTTCCCAAAGACCTGTGAAACTCTGACTCGCAAGAGCCTGTCTATTGCTGGGAGTCAGTGACACCCAGGCTCTTCCAAGTGAGACAGACAGTTTTAAGCCTGGTGGTGCTTAACTACAACATGCAGTTATCATTGCTATTGAAGAGGCAAGAATTTAAAATTGAAATTAAAGATTTCTACCCTTTATAATAGTGATGTAGGCGTTGGTGTTACTAAAGTTCAGATCTCAGTACTATACAATTCTTCAACATCCGCACTTGATTTCTGAGCATTGTTCCAGGCAGGTTTAATGCAGCCCAGTTATCAAGTGCAGAGTTTTATGAATTTGCTGCATCTGCTAGGTGAACCATAATTTCCCCTAAGTAGAAAGAATAAAAAGCAAACCTGGTGCAGGTGAATGAAAGCCAAAGGAATTATCAGCACAAAACCTTAGATGAGAAGCTTTTGAATTACAAGCTATTTTGCCTGAGCAGAGACTGGCAATACAATGACTTCTTTACTCGCTGCAGTGCACTTCAAGCACAGGTACTTCTCACTCCAGGTGCTTAGCTGTCCAAAAAAAAAAAACCAAAACCCCAGAATTGCACCTGACCCCCAAGCAAAAGGCAAAAGATACATTCCACCTTTTGCCTTATTTCACTAACATACCTCTTTCTGTGCGGAGGTACAAATCCTCATTAAACACTAATTGTTTCCTTCTTCCACAAGTCAGCCTCCTTTGAAGAACTCCAGAAACAAGACAGTTCAATTATTTGCATACAGAAAGCCAGATTTCATGGCACTGATTGATTTTCACTGGTCAAGCAGCCAGAAAGAGGCATGCAAGGGAATTGCACTCTGGACAGTAATTGAAGCATTCAAGGATGACAAGGCAAGTGTGAATGCAGGTGCCAGGCATGGGTTCATGTATGATGCCACACACAAACGGCCCACGGAGAGCAGTAGGAGACATAGGGCAACCGATCTGTGCTGAAATCCATCCCTGTCCGCTGCACCCTCTATTTAGCAGTTGTGTGCAGGCACGTCACCCAAAAAGCTCGCTCACCCTCTGCAGCAAGGAGAGCTGCAACAGAGGCAGAATCTGCCTCTCCGTGTAGGAGGAAAATGAGTAGTGAGCAGATCCGCAGTCCCCACCCTCATGTCACCAGTCAGCAGTTTTGCTGGTATGTGACCTTTCGTTTGCCACCAAATCATCTCCCTAGCAGTCAAATCATATGTTTGTCTATTCGTCAGATCCTCTGAGCATTCAAACCACCTGTTCGCGTACACAAAGGCTGTTTGGATCCTCCCTGCCCTCTATTGTGGCAGCTCAATAACTAGGACAGGGAGCTCCCAGCTGGGTATGAGCAGCAGAGAAACACTGCACAGCCAGAGGGGAAAGAGATGTCGGCAGAGCACACTTATATAGGGAGAAAATTAGAGTCTGGAAACTCAGCAACAAGTCATCCCTTTTCTTCTGAGTGTCATAAAAGAAGGATGCTCAGAATAATTACTACAATAGCAATGTTAAAATGTTAATTTGTATGGTACTCTCTGGAGCATGCAGCTCTGATTGACATTTTGGCTGGAAAAGGAACCTTACTTAGCAATCTCCATTTGCTGAATTAAAGCACTAATAGAGGCAGTTTGATAAAAATGATGTCACGCTATTTGAAACCAAGCCAAGAAAATAAATGTTTTTGTGATTTTGCTCCTGCAACTGTACAGTGATATTTAGACATAGAGAAGATTTCCAGGATCTCAGTATGGGTGGATTCGAATCCTCAGCATTTAAAATGAAAAATTGTGGGAAATAATCTACAAAATTCTAGCAGTAAAGCCGCCCCCAGCTGAACACATGCTGTTTGTAGGAGCAGCAATGCGTTGGCTATTTGATTTCATCACACAGATGAACATCCACCTAGCTGGTCCGTGTTTATCACCCCAACCACCTCACCCAATTGTAGCCGCTTAAAATTAAGCCTCTCATCTAAACCGGCACTGGTCATCTAAATTCCTGCGGAGGTAAGAGATAAAAGAGAGGGACCTTTAGTGTATACTTACCTTGTCCAGATATAGGTCTCTAATATTAGTTAGGACAATTCACTAATGGAGGCGATTCTTTTTCGCCACGCTTTAAATGAGAGACACAGCTCACTTCAGGCAGCTAAATTTAGGTGAGATGAATCCCAGCAAACAGACCTCCACCATTAATGAATGCATCTTTAAGGGGAAGGAAATATTATCCCTGTATTACTAATAGACAAGTTTGGGTCTTGAGAGGCTGAAAGTCTTACCTTAAAATAATTTAAAGTCCATCTACATAGCATTTAGAAGTTTAGAGGCTAAAACTATGACCCCAAAAACCCCTCTGTGGCAGACAGGCAAAGAGTAGAAAGTCTTACTTCATACCACAGCACTTCTCAAGCCACAAGAGCTGCCCAGAAATGAGTCAGCCTCATGGATGAACAGCTCAGTGCCCAAACGGCATATAATCCCTGCTGGATGCACAAACTTAAAGGGTCCTTGCTCTAAATCCCTATTTAGGAACTAAGCTGTGAGCACACACAAGAGAACATCAGAAAGACCTGCAAGTGCTCAGTAACTCGAGACATCAGGCCACTTTGTCCTGGGGAAGGAGCATGGTTAACAGTCAAGGGGTGGGGGTGTGTTGCGGGGCGGTGAAAACAGCTGAGAGTGCAAGAAGTCTGGAAATCCAGGCCCACAACATTTCACCCTAAGCACCAAAAATGTTCAGTTTGTTTCGTTCTGTTTTAAAAATTTTTAAACATACTCTTCCATATTCAGTGATATCTCCATTTCTTTTCTGTCTCACTGAGGCACAATTATAGTAGTGACATATGTATTGGTATAGCTTGAAGAAGTCCTCACCAAGGAGCATGGTGGCCTTGCTCAAGACACAAGAGAGACACACTACAGACAGCCTATATCTCTGCAGGGCTCTAACCATCTAAGGGTAAAAAGAAATGCGTGAAGTAGAAATAAAAATCAAAAGAGGAGAGCTGAAAGACTAGTAACTAACAGCATAAAAAAAAGGTCACAGCTCATCAATGACTTGCTAAGTGCTTCATGCTTTTACATCATGGTAGAGCTCAAATTCAGGGAAAGGCTCCGCTTCTGAGACCGTGTTTCTCCCCTCCTCCTTCCGAACTACTGAAAAAAGCATAAGAGAAGAGGTGATGGTGCTTGTGGGAAGTGCTGACTGGGGTTCAGAAGGGGCCATTCTCACAGGAACACAGGCAAGAACCAACCCTCCAGGGCTCCCAGCTCTCATGGTCCGGACTGTAAAACCAGGGGTGAGCACCCCGCGTTGGATGTGAGGGGTGGGGAGGTGTGGATGCAGCCAAACGAAGGGAGAGCCTGCAAGAGCAGGGCTGCTGTTACAAGTCCCACAGGAACACCCGCGAGGAATCGCACCGTTCTCTTTGGGGGCTTGCCCTACAGGAGCGGTGTAGCGAGGGAGGTACGCAGCCACGCACAGCCCAGAGGGAACCACCACAAACCCTGCCTGAGCGATCTCTGCAAGCCACGAGATGGGCATCCTACAGGGAGAAACAGCCCCCCACCTCCCCGCACTCTGTGTTGGACAAACTAAAATTACACGAGCCATCTTGGTGTTTCTCTCCCCATGATCCAAGATCCCGATGGCCCATCCTTGGCAGTATGAGAGAGGGAAAGCATCTTTTGGGATACGCTCAGCACACCCCAGGCTGGACTCCATTTGATATCCAGACAGTGGCACTTTCATGTTTCACAGATTGAGCTACTCAGACTGTTTATTCTTAGATGGCACTAGCATTAGATTAGTGTCAGGTTGTATTTTTGTACTTAGCTTGAAGTCTGCTGCTTCCATTTCAGGCCCCGAGAAAGGTTTCAATACCTAAAAGTTTATCCAATTTTTCCAATTATAGCTGCTGGTCCTCAAAAGATACTACCTTTTCTACGTGCCTGGCTCTTGATATTCTTGGACTATCACAGCCGTAAGGTAACTACCACAATATGGGAAGACACCGAATTTGGTGTCTGAATGGAGATTGCCCAAAATGAAGAAAAATGAAGCCACATTGCCATCTAGCTCTCAAATTTACACACCATACCCAGAAGACCTATACCCCCAAACTTCTGAGTATTATCCATTTTTAACTAATACATACAGCTAGATGGAAAATTTCAAACACTGAGAAATCATCTGTTTTCACTCAGCTACTCAACTCCACAGTAAATAACTGAAACACAAAATGTGCTCCAACACACTAAAAAAACCATTCCTGAAACAAAACCAAGCACTATATAGAAAACCCCTAAAATGCTGCCAAAATAATTTGATAACAGACAAAACAAGAAAGAAAAAAAAAGAAGAAATCTCACTAGTATGATGAAAACTCTCACTGCCAGCAACGAATTGACCTGGAAACCCTATGAAAAATAACAGTAACATCAGACTGGACACCCTTGGACACAAATTTGGAGCAAAGTCCTTAAAAATACTATTTCTTCAACAGCAGGAGGCTAATAAAAACCCAAACCTCTTAAACTTTTAATAATTTTGTGAACCCTAAGTTTCTTCATTAAGCTAACCCCATTACTCCTGATTAACAGGTAACGAAGTCAGCTGCCAGCTCTTAACGATACAGGAAACGATACAGGAAACGGCACTTGGCAATCCATGGTGGTAATTTACCTTTTCCTCTGTCAAGTAAATAACTATTAATCTCAGACTGCTCTAATATCTAAGGCTCCATCATTAACATGAGAAGGAAACACCCAAAGCTGTGTGAACTGTCTTGCTATAGAGGTGGCCCTTGCCCAAAGGCAAAGCCCCGTCTCCCCCAGCCACCTCCGCAACTTCCCCCTGCACACCAGCATGACTGTTCCTTTTGATATGCTATGGGCATCCAAGGAAGACACACACGTTCGCAGGCAGCTCGTCATCCAAGAGAAGGATGCCTATAAATAAAAAGCATGACATATAGGCAAATGTGCTGATATTTTGTCGATGTTCTTTCCATCTGCACGGCACTGGAAATCAACATTTCTTTAATTTGGTTGAAGAAATGCATAGAAGGTCAGCTCAATCTTGTGCTTTCTATGGGTTATATCACCTGACTTGATTGCCAAACACAGTTTAATATTTCCAGATGTAGCCCCTGTATGTCTTCTTATGAAGTCCCTCAGCAAGGGACTGGACACAGATTTGATTGTCCCTGTTTCCAAAACCAATTATGTTTAGTGGCATATCCCCTCCTATACACTCCCTTCCTATCCCTCTCCACTCCCCCCAACCTTCTGTTACCAACAAAGAAACAAGAGAAGAGGAGATTATAACTAACATTAGGCGCATTTCAACTGAAGCCTGTTACAGCATTTTCCCATAAATGTATCGGTTACTACCTAATAATTATTTATTTGTGCATTTGTATCCAAACAGGCAATAGCTTGTGTCACAAATGGTGCAGAAAGCTGATGGAGAACTACACAGTTCCTTAACATGGCTGTACTCCTCCCGCAGAAGGTGGCGAATCTAACAGGCTTTGGTTTTGCAGAAAACATAATGCAAAGGTACAATGGTGAAGTGAAAGGTCAGTCTGACCTTTACTTTGGCAGGTTTTAGGCATTAAAGGTTAACGCACACAAAAGATGTTAGAGCCCCGTCTCAAAGACTCATTTCCAAGCACTATTTTGTGTACAGAAACAGCGTTTCTGCATGAGTACAAGCGAGTCTTGAAATTGTATTTTAACTGGCTTTAGGTAGATCAGTGCAGGCCTCTCCAAGGATGCCTACACTGATTTAAGCAGCACAGAGGGGAAGGTTGCTCTAAGGGACACCATGTCCATGTGCCGCGCTTCCCTCTGCTGGCCCGGGGGGCTGGCTAGGCCAGCAGCAGACCTGCGGGGGCTGCCGGCCGGGGGGCTGGCTGGGCCAGCAGTGGACCTGTAGGGCTGCTGGCCGGGGGGCTGGCTGGGCTAGCAGCAGACCTGTGGGGGCCGGCACTCGAGAGCCGCCCGCGGCGCTGATGCTCCCAGCGCCTCCCCAGCCCTGCGCGTTCCCGCCATGCGATGGAAACAGTCTCGGTCAGTGGTGCATCCTAACCTTGTTTTTCTTGACTAGGGTTCATCTTCTTTTCATGATGGATGCAGTAATTAGTTAATGAGGAGGAACTGCCGCTGTTAAAAGACTGAGTTGTAGTGCAAGGGCTCAATTGGCACGAAATGGATTTCAAAACCTGGGCGCAGCCATAAAATCTGTTGTTTAACAGGAGACTTTGCAGCGTGCTCTGTCACACTGAAATTTCTGCATTTGATATGACAGAGCTCCTACACTGCTCCCCCTGCCCCTCCTTCCCAGTAATATGCACCTCTAAAAGAAACGAGAAGAGGGGATCAATTTTCAAAGACGGGTGGAAATTCAATTCCACAAGTAAAGAGAAATAGTGAATAGAATATTTTTATCTAGGTAATACTCATGAGCCAGAACACTGACAAGGACATACTGTAAACTGCAGGCTCCAAAAAAAAAATTCCTGTTCTAAAATAGAAGCAGCACGATTTAATTACTTCACCAATTTCACTTCTTGGTAAAAGCATCAGCTAAGTAAATAAAATATTTCGGTGTAGAGCTGTGATTCCTTATGGCTCTGGCTTTGGCCAGGTTGACAAATAAAACTAGCATAAACCTCAAAACCTGGGAGGCAAACAGTTATCTCATTAAAGTGCAGCACATTAACTTGCAGCCATCAGCTCTGCTGCATGCTGTGCTGTGAATAAATTAAATGTGAATTCAGAAGAATTCTGGCTGGCTGTGTCTGACAAGCTTTATTACTGTGCATATACCAGCAATCATCTCCCCAGTATTGCAGGAAAAAAACATTAAGGAGGCAAGAGCAAAAGACTTCAAGTTTACCTTCTCCATGGCAGTGGAGTGGCTAAACTCCTAACGCCAGAGATGGCCCCACATGAACGCTTCAGTGGCAGATACAAGAACGGAGCTGATCTTTTGGACAACTCCCAGCAGAGCAGATATTTTGGTGACCCACCATGAGCAGCTTCTCCTTGTGGCCATACCTAGTGAGGGGCTGTTGCTTCTGCAAACACAGACCGTGCTCACGCGGACAGAACTGCAGTCTGAGCACCAGCTATGCTGGGGTATGCCTTAGTCAGGCACATAACACAGTGCCAGTCACTGAATAATGTATTTTCCTGGAGCAGAAGGAAACATTTCCCCATCTTCTTCAGTTCTTTGCCACTATTTCTTGTAGTGTTATTAAGCTCCTTTATCCTGGCAGCATAAAGAGGCTATAAAATATTAGTTGTATTTCACCCATTTCAAATGAAACAACATTTGACTAGGAAAAACAGGGATTAACATTTCTTTTCCACTGTACTTGGTTAAGTCCTACACCACTAATGAAAACCATGATTTGTGACCACCATTCTATTTTTCCAAATACAGACATAATAGAAACTGCTGGATTTTAATTAGGCAAAACCATCAGACACCAAAACATGAATGAGGAGAGAAGTGAGACGACCATTACTCGAGCTGGCTTAGGACTTCCAAGACACAAGCACAAGTGCAGGCATTCGAGTCTGGAGCACTGCAGGTCAGTGACCCAGCGCAAGGAAGGAATGCATAAATACACACCAACAAGTTTTACATCTCTGCTTACAGGACATCATTGTTCAGATGGGCTCAATATTAATTTATTAATATATGATCCATGGCATGAGCTCTTGAAGACCTTATGGATGGATCAGCACAATAGAAGAGGCATCATGTGATGACAGTCAAAGAATATGCAAGAGCAGAATTTGGACTATTGGCATAACTATAAACAGAAGCACACAAACCCATTTTCTTCTATTAAATCTAACACTTTGGCCTCCGGGAAAGTAGAATCTTGTCGCTCCATGTTTATTTAAATGCACAGACACATTAAACCATATAATGTCAGAAAGTCTCTTGGACAAAAGCACACTGGATTCCAATTAGTTCAGATTGATGAGGGATTAAAAATTAACATCTTATTCATCAATATTTCAAAGCCCTATTAGGTTCCATTCAGTAGAGAACATCCTTAGCACACACCCACCAGCGTCCTGCAGAACAATCACAGCAAAGCTGAGGAGGATGACAAGTGTTTACCGAAGAAAGGAGGACACAGAGTTTGCCTAAAGCCTCCAAAGCCCATGCCTGTTTCACTGCTGAAAGTTTAATTCTACATTTGTATTCCACACTTTGAAAAATTTTCTTACCTCTAGTGAATCCTAGCAAACAAGGTTCCTATGTCCATTTTCTTCAGTTTACAGATGTAAAACTTTCACTTCAAAAGCAGCATCACAGTGAAATTAAGTAAGACTCCTCCTTCGGTCCAACTGATGATACAGTTACAGAGATAGCATCCATTTCAGCTTGAAAACATGGTCCATATATCCTTTGTGGACTTCTGACCTGGCACACGTTCTTCATGATGTTGTCTGTGGAGAGGTGACTGTTCTCTCCACAACCATCACAATTTCTGAAGCCCTTCAAACACACTGGAACAACACTAGAACTGGACACAAGCTGCGGCACGGGGTGAATGTGGGTAATCTGATCACAACACCTTACAAATTCCAGTATCACTTGCAGCCGCTCTCTGAATTGCTCTTAACTTCTACTCCATGCTTCTTTTCTCAAGAAGGGAGTTGAAATATCTCTGGGTCTGTCCAGAGGAAGTAATTACTGATCCTTGGCAACAATGGCTCCTGCCAAAGATGATTGTCTTGCTAATGGTTCCCAACCACTGTACCAAACACAAATACTCAGCAGCCACAGGGCATGGGGGAGAGGAGAGCAGAGAGAGAGAAGATACTGAAAATCACAACTGATAAACAGAAACTGGAAAAACCTCAAAGAAAACACAGGAAGAGACAATGCAATAAAGCAGATCATCTGTAGCAGAAGAGACCAGACAAGACAAGGATGTGCAAGGGGACAGAAATAGAAACGCTCATAATAACGTACAGTGCAGGAGATTTTCAGCAAAGCCAAGGAAACATGGAGGAGGTTTTGCATACCGGCATTTGTTATTTTGCTTCAGATGACCCAGGCTTTAGTCTACAGGTAAAATACATGTGTTCCTGGGAAGATGCTTTGTGAAGTTGCTGTCAAGGGTTGGTGTCCTGAAGAAGCCCACTCTACACTGCTGTCCACACACAGACGGAGCTTTGCCAAAGGCATGCTTTAGACACTAAAAAGGCTTCCAGGCACAGAGATGGCACTCGACCTGTGGCTCTAAATCCTATAGTTTCATAACCTAAGAGGAAGTATCAACAACGAGTTATCTGCAGGGAACGCGGCCCCAGGACAAGGGTTACTGAGCTTTAGCATAGCCTTGCAAACATGGAGGATCGAAGCATGGGGCTGCTACAAGTGCCCAGCAGCCAGACACGGTGGGAAGGTGGGCTGCTGCTCACACACGCCCAGGAGCTGGGGAACTAAAGCCACCCCACATCAGGACACAACACCCACTTCTTCAAGTTTGCTTCCCCCCATCAGCCTTTTCCAGCCAAATCAGATAGGTCATGTACAGGTGTTGGGGAAAAAAATTAATTGAGAGAAAGGAAATAATTGTCATTTATCTTTTAAATATCTGGGACATGTCCAGACATTACAGTAGAGTGTCTGCGCAAAGATCTGGTAATTGACCCTAACTTTTCTGGGCTACTTTCATTTACAAGAGGTAAAGATATGAATAATCGAGTAAATAAAAATAATTTGCCTTGACAAAGACACTCTTTTTCCTTGTCAAACAGTACAGCAATCACTACTATGAAGTACCTGAGCAGAAATGACATAAGTATGTTCTCTGAGAGCTCCCATGTGGGTTCTTGTACCAGCAAGACAGGAATTGCTGCTCAACTGCTTCCGCACCGCCCGGTGTAGGGTGCCCATGTGTTCAACAGTGCCACACACATGGAGAACAGAGGAACAAAGAACTGGACAAGACGGTGGCAATGTTTACTCTGAAAAAGGACTGTTCAGCTTTTGAGGGTTTCCTACAAAGACATAAGGAACTTTCTAAACAAGTTTTCCCTTTCTAGCTTGTTCATCTATCACTCAATTTGACCCATATACCTTGTGCAGCTTGCAAAATAAATTCTAATTTCATCCCTTATGAACTTTCAACAGGGAGTTGTCACCTGAATGAGCAAACACAGAAAAATGTACGTACACATATACAAACACACACATACACACAGATGTATTAGAGTCACTGCAATGATTAATGCACACCCAAATTATTATACCGATTAACCAAGTGATTACTCCAGCATCACATGAAACCTAGTTCTTTATCCTTTGAAGCGGTAATCTGGTTTCCTGTGGATGAAAAGTTGTGCCTTGTCTTCAAAAAAGCAGACTTTGAAACAGGCAGGATTTGGCCCAGGATAGTTTTTCAGTTCTTGAAACCTCCACCCTCCTCACTCACCAAAAAAGCCCAGCAGCCAGTGCAACAGCAAGCATGGTCCCCTACCCTCGGGTTTTTTTTGTTGTTGTTTTTGGGGGTTTTTTTTAAAAGAATTTAGGATTTTACTAAAATTACCCCTGTGTAGGACTTAAGCATGCTAAGCCACAGGCAGTCTCTGCCCTGGGCATCGCACAAGCTAACACAGGGACAAGAGATGGACGGACAAAAGAGTGCAATGGAAGAAAAAGACAAATCTGTGTGACACTACTGGTGGCAGCCACACATGGAGAGGAAACCCATTTTTCAAATCCCTGTTCATGCTTTTGGTTTGCATACCTGTTCCCAGTGCAGGAAGAGCAGTACACCGAGTGCCAGGGACGCCCGGGGCTCTCCTACCCAGAGGGTCGATCTAACGAGGAGCTGACTCACTGGAGAAACATCATGCCGGTCTCTGGCAAGCGTTTGATCATGAAGATGTCCCTGCTCACTGCAGGGGAGGTTGGAGTAGATGACCTTGGTCCCTTCCAACCCGAACTATTCTGTGATTCTGTGTTTCTATGTAACTGTACAAATCCCAAAAGATTTAAAGGAAGGCACCTCCGAACTACTCTTTTCAGTGTGCGCCCGAGTACAGCGCAGAGCAAGCCCAGGCTCTTTAATCTTCCAGCCCTTTGAGCGTGCACAGCAGGGAGAGGGACCGCTTGGACCAACCTGCCCCTGGGAGTCCATTGTTAACCCTGTGTTTCAAAAAGCGAACTTCCAGAATTTAAGAAAGACACCCCAGCTACTAAAGATCTCCTTGGAGGAAAGGTGAGTGAGTGGTCTTGAAGTCCAGATACAAGTGATGCTACCACCATCACTCAGCTTCGAGGAGGCAAGTCAGCTACAAAGCCCTATGTTCAGCCGGTTGCAGTATTTGATGAAGGGAAGGTACGTCTTTCAGGTACTTTTAATAACCATCTCTCAAATCAGTGGCACAGCTGGTGTCCGACAGAGAACTAAGGACACTGAATATTGCCAGCTCCAATGCATCAATTAAGTAGTGATGAACTTTGAGTGGAAAAGTCATACTGCGTTTTTACCTCTTTACCCTGAAGACCTGTACACAGAGGATAATTAACTGAGAAGATCACTATAGGTGAAAGCCTAGCTCAACAGTTGGAAAAAAACATGAATTGATTAATTTTATATATATACACACACCCAAAAAAATCAAAATTATAGAAAAATAATATATCCATTTTTCATTCATATATATATATGTATGAATGAAGAAAGTGTAAGGACTCCCTTGAATGGGAGCCTGAGGAGTTACCTTGCAGTATGCACAGCCACCTTTAAAAGGCTGTGATGGATCCTTGCAATCTACTTGCTACATCCTAATCCCACTCACTGCCCTTTCCAGCAATTCAAGAACGTGTGGTGAAATCGGGACACCCAGAGAGAGACAGAGAGTACTCTGCCCTGCGTTCGGGGAGGGACAACTGTCACAAACATGGTCACATAACGGGGCCACTTTCAAAACGCCTTGAAAATATGAAAAAATTGCTGTCTTCAGGGTAGACCACAAGCATTTACTTCAGATTCAAATGGGCCATCTTAGGGCAACACGTACATGGACCTCAGCTCTGACCTAATTCTGACTTCTCGAGAGTGGGGTTTTGTCAATTCCAGGTGCATCCGAAAATCCACACTTAAGCTTCTACTAGTTCCCATGAAAGTAAACTCATACATGCATGTTACCTGAGCAAGTGCCAACAAAAATCCCAAACTGGCAGGTATGCACTTGTTAAATACCACAGAAAAATATTTGCATTCTGCAAATCACCGTGTGACATTAAGCACCTGGAAGCCTGAAAAATATAGACAGGTATCATTTGCTTCTTGGGAGAGACCAGTGCTTGTGTCGTAAACAAGGAATTAAAAAACTTATTCATGCGCATTACCTTTACTTTTTGCTGATCACCTATTGAAAAGATTCACTGCCTTTAGGTGGCTTATAGGGTTGGGTTTTTTTATTATCTTGTAGCTCAGCTGTTCACGCTTCCAGTTCTTAGGTGTATTCCAAGCATACAAATTGACTCTTCATATTATGTAGCTTAGTCCACAGCTTGCTTTGAAACAGTGAATTTGGCTGGAACTAATAATACTGTCTGCATTTTGCAGCCTATTTATCAGTCAGAGTCATCAATTTATTCTCCCATGAGTAGTGGTGAGTAAACTCCCTCAGATTAGTTTCACACACATAATTGCTTCTCATAAGAAAGGTTACGTGAGTGTTCAGGAAAGTTCACTGGGTCACTGCATTCAAGAATTACCTTCTCAGACTTTTAATTTACTATATCCCAAATGTTTTTAACCTACTGAACGAAGATCACAGCCACATTTTACCCTATTCACATTCTGACTTTCTCTGTTTTGAGGATGTGAGTTTAGAATTTGAGCTTTTATAGAACAACCTGAGAACAAAGCTCTACATAAGCAACCCTGATATTAGAAGATTACACTTTAGCCAGAAAAACTGAACACAAGTTATAGCTGAAAACATGTTTTTCATTGCTACACCCTGCTCTGTTTACCCCAATCTACCCTATGTTTGTAAATTCATTCTCAATTGTCCGTATTTGAGATCTTAGTCCGCTGAAGGGAAAATAAACATCCAAAGAAAACCTCTTACCAAACATTACTTTTTCTGCAAAGCAAAAGGATGAAAAGACAAAAGAAACTGCCTAATTCCAAGACTACAGAAATGCTGGTTTGATTTTTGAAAGACTGAGTATGAAAAATTTCATAAATAATGTCAAAAGACAGTAAGAGTAAGGAAAGGAAAAATTCTGCAAGTCAACGGGATTGCACTATCTGTTGTGTAAGTCAGTTAAGTCTAGTGATTATGAAGGAAGAAATAAAGTGAGAAAAAATCTAGTTATAAGAAATTGTAGCAGTGATTAAAAGCTCTTAATTAACTGTGCCACGATTATCACTCCTTGTTCAATCCGGAGAGCAATACTGTGTCAGCCCACGTATTCTCTGCATATTCTTTAAGTGAGTATTTTCAGATATCACTGCCTGTTTCTGGCTCCTAAAAAACAAAATTTTGCTCCCAAAAGACTAAAAAAGACTCAATGCTTCACAGCATCTACTAGCAAGCCAGTCATTTACCCATCCAGGCAAAACTCCTCCTGAAGCAGACAGCAAAATTGGCATTGCAGTGAAATATTCTTTCATAACCTTGTCAGGAGTAGCCTCTGCCTCTTGCAGGCTTTTTTTTTTTTTTTTAAAAAAAAAAAAAAGAAAAAACAAAAAGAAGTGATAATTGCTTAGCTTCTGACAGAGATCTCAGAAGCCTCTGCAAAGTGGTGATACTACCACACTTCCCAGGTCTTGCAGGTACTAAAAAAAGGGTTATTTTTGTTAGACAATTGATCCTAAACTAACAAGACATGTTGTCCATTTCATAAAACATTTTCTACTACGTAAATCAGTAAGAGATAACATTCATTTTTCATGTGTGATCACCTATCAATCCAAGCTTATCCATTTTATTGTTCAAGAATGCCTGCAAGGTATTATTTAGAGGAAAGTAATCTTACATGGCTGTTTTATAGAATAGAAACACCCAAGGGAATTAACAGACAGTATCTACAGATTCACACTGAAACCATATTAGAACTCGATATAGGCTGTTCAACAAAACCAGCCTACAACAGCCAGCTTCGCAAGAGAAGTGGATTTAAAACACTGGAGGCAGAAACATACTTAGTTCTCAAGTATTTCCAGCTCATCTTGGCTCTTTGTCAAGAGTTTCCACTCTGAAAGTCCTTATTCTGATCTAAGTCTGCAGCGACCAAAAACTGAAATATGTAACATAAGCGTTTTCTAAAAAAAAAAAAAAAAAGTAAATCTATATTACAGATGTCGCGGAAAGGGAAGCTTTCAACTAGAAATGTGCTCATTTTTGAAATAGCTTAATATGGGGAGTTTCAGTGGGGCATTCAGCTCCCTGCAAAGAAATGTCCTAATTGTAAAATGACCCAGACAGAAGTTAGAAAACCCTCAAGATCTGGAAAAACTCACAGAATAAAAAGCTACTTTGGTCTTAGAGGCTTTCTGAACAGAACTAGCTCAACATTTTTCATGATCTTGAAAAAGCACACGTCTCTCCATCCAGGATCACACCAAAAGGTTTGGAAGATGCCCAAGTATTTCAGTGAAACAAAAGCAAAGCTTATGCCATTTCTAGAAGCTGGGAAATGCAAGAATGTACAGGGGAGTAGCAGATCTGCCTGCCCCTGTTCTTGCTCTTCCCTCCAACTCCGCATGCGGTCACTGCTGGAGAGCAGGATGGTGGGGAGATGGCAGCACAGCTATTTACATGGTGCTTTAAACATAACATCTTGGTTTGAAATAAATACTTTGGGTTTGATATCTTTTGCCATTACTGAATTAATACATTTAAATTGGCTCATGACTGATGTAATTTTTTTTTTTTAATTCTTGATGAGAAAAAGGCTATTTTTCCATCCCAAATAAAGTATTCCTTTTCCGTTGGCTTTTGTCAATGGCTAATGAAAAAAAGCACCTGTTACTTTTCAAGTTCTTTCCCTGATCATATGGAATTTACTGGAAAACAGCCAACAACAGTCTTAGGGGGTTTCAGATCAAGGTGTCTTTACAGACTCCTAAGGCCACAGTTATTTATGCAGGTATATGACATATAAAAATTGTATATTATGCTGTTGCATAGCACAGAAGAAATCAGTTCAAGCCATAGATTAATTCCACTCAATAGATTTTACAGCAACCCCAAAACCTCGTGCTGAGACAGAGTGTTTTTTCTGGAAAGAACTCTAATCTTGCTTTAACAGATTTCACTTCTCGGTCTATCAGTTGTGCTAGCAGCCTCATTGGTAAAAAAGCACAGTTTAATTCCAAGCTGAATATATATGGACTAAAAATGACATTTATATTTCACTTCTTGACTACCCTGAGAGCATGCTGTGATAGTTATGTTCCTACTGGAGAGCCATCCTGAAAAAGCATTGCTCATATTCTCTAATCAGACTCAGAAACATTTTCATACTCTATAGGAAGAGACAGTTCCATCAAAAATATGAATCTCACAGGGTCTCTAACACCAATCTTCTTCATGGTCTTGATGTATCAAATGGTCTCCTCAGGATTTCATAATTTCTACTGTCAGAATAAAATGCGTCATTAAAAGCTTTAAAAGAGCAGCTTGTGGAAGACTTCATCTTCAACTGACCTCCAAAGATAAGCGATTCCTCGCCTTTGGCTCTTCTTGAGGCTTCGAAATCCTTCTCTGACTTACTTTCACAGCAATACCCTCTGCTTAGGCAACCAGAGAACTGCGATTATGGAGCACAGCACAGGCAGAACCATTCTCTTCTACACAGAATGACACTGCCACATACCTGAACGTCAAATACTCTTTGAAAGGCATAATGTCTTTACAGGGGTAAAAACAGGACTGTATTAGGGATGGAAGGGTTGTTCAGGTAATATGAAGAGAGTAACAAATACTGTGGTAATTGTGCAGGGATTTGGCTCGGTTCTTTCTTTCCTTTGCAGATTCAGGAACAGCTCAGAAAATTAGCATCACTTTCTAAAGGAAAAGAGGGTAATTTGATATAATGTGGGCTCCCTGCTAGGCATCACAGCATTTTAACACACATTCAAGAATTGTGTAAATTAAAACTAACAGGAATTCTTTTTAAGTACATGCTTTTTTTTGCAAGATAAGCTTCAGAAAGGGAGACACCAGTCATTTTTTCCACATCACCAAACCCCTGGTTTGCCTTCGTCTCACAGAACTATTTCTGCAACACAGGATGCGACTAGCACCCCTGAACCACTCACAGAGCAGCCAAATTTTCTCCCTGCCTGCATCCTGCAGAGGTTCTTCCGTGTGGTTAAGGCTGAAGCTCTGGCACAGCAGTAAGAACAGTGTAAGCAGTAGCCAAAAGTAATGGTTCAGGCTGCCTAGCTCAAAAGTGATGAGAGGTGAGCTACAGGCAGCGGGGCTGTCAGGGAACTGCCCCAGTACAGTGTTTGGTCAGGTGTTCCCCATGGCTGAGGGACAGCTAACCTCAAAGTATTGTTGCACCTTGTCAAGTAATATTACACTTAATTGTTAATATATTTCCTCACCTCTTCCCTGCTTTAGGTTTTCTTCTAAGACAGTACCTTGATTCCAGCAAAGCATTAAGGCATGAATTTAATTGTCACCTGAATTATACCCATGACTAGCTAAGGCTCAACTGTGGTTCTCATCCTCCAGGTTTGTAAAAGGTTACTTAAGGTTTAAGCAGTCCTACAAGTGGGCAGACAGACCTATCAGCAGGCCTGTTCATGTGAAAAACCTCACTGTTAAGAGAAAAAGAACTCAACATTTGCTTCTTGATGAGGAGTGATTTCTGCATAATTACCAGGCTGTAATTCAACTGGGTAGGCTCTGCCACGTACACGACCAGGTTACAGATCTTGGCTCTTCACCAGACCGAACTACTCAGCACAAAACTCCACTAAAAAGGAGCACTGCATTTTGACAGAGTTTAAGATGCCCCCTGCAGAGAGGAGCTCAGAGAGCAGATCAAATCATGTAAGAAAATTCACTCTTCCAGAGCTTGCCCAGGTTTTTTATACAGCATGGCAAAAACAACCTTACCAAGGCATTAGCAGCATCAATTTTTATAGAACAACAGCTCCAGTAACTCACCCATGGTTTACACTAGCAGCAAACTCTCTGAATTTACAGTACCCCTAAACACTTGTCCCTGATGAAGAACTGTAAGAGCATCTTAATTGCTACTCTCTAAACTACTTCTCCTAAGTATTTTTTTGCCAGAAGGTGATCTCAATTTGAGAGAAATCAGTGGGACACGGATGAAGACTTTTCATCTCCTAAGAAGTTTCCAGAAGCATTCCATGGAAGGTTCCCTCATGAGTAAACCATCACTGATATGCTGCCAACCTGCAGCAAAAGGTCCCCTGCGCAGCTGATGACCGGTGCTCAGTGGAACCCATCTGCCATTGTCCACATGCAGCAAAACTTCCCCAAGAGGCCTGACAGCTAAAGCTGCTGGAAGAGAAGGGAGATCTGAAGATAGCTACAGGTGATGGTGAAGATGCGCCACGCTGCAGCTTCATGAAGACCACATAAGCTTGATCTCCCAGGAGCCCTCAACTTTCTACACATGATCTATTGTGATTTATCACTCATTACTACAACTGATATTGGTTGAAAAATACCACGTCAACTTGGGGTTCCTGGAGACCAGTAAAGGATGGGAAGAGAGGGTTTCTGAGGTCAGACAGGGCACCCACATGGTAACTTGAATAATTTTCTGTTTTACAACGAGGCACTCTTTCCAATCCATGTTTACAGGAGTTCAAAGGGATCACACCTCATTTCTTTTCTTTGAATCACATAGTAAATTAATCCACCACCAATACATTTTCCTATTGTTGCCACCTCTTGCTGATCTCAGCCCAATTTCCAGAGTTGCACCCCGGTGTGTCAGTGCTCCTCACGCCAACACACTGCCTCAAAGGGCTTTGTCACTCTGCTTCCAGCTTCCATTTCTGCCTGTATTTCCAGTAACAATGAATACCGTACCTCATTTGTGGCCACACCAGACGACCATCTCTACGCTACGCAACTGTGCTTCTGAGCAGGCGGTTGAAGATTGCAGTGGCGATTTCTTCCCAGCTGCCTCACCTGCCGAAATCCCAGCCACCGCTACCCTCCAGGTCTCTTCCTGAATTAAGATGTTTTAAATCCCTCTTCTGAAAAAACAACTGCCTCTTGAATAATTCTATGGTTCAGCCCCAGCCTATTAGTTTATTTTTATCCAAATGAAATTCATTTCACTGTGGTGCAATATGTGCTGCTGTTTTCCTCATGTGCTTCTTTCAATTGTTATTACATATTCCCATAATGAGCTTGTTCTCATCCAGGTTATTAATGAAAAAAGTTAAATGAAACAGGAGCTAAACATTGAAGCAGTGAAAAAACACCCAGCCCAGAACTCAGTCTTACCAATTCAGTGCTGTCTTCACCTGAAAGCCATTCAGGTTGGTTGGATGCAAACACTACTACTAAGATTTTATTTTATTACTTTTTTAGCAAGTATCGTACACAACAGGACAACAGTAAAAAAGTTTTAACCTGTGGTTTTGCCAAAGCCATTCATCAGCTTCCCCCTGATAGAAATTACTTGAACCTTATTTCTCTGAAGTCAAGATGAATTCACTGCAAGGAGAGCAGCAAGAAGCGTGTAACAGCCGGCACAGACCTACTGGCAAACATCATTTTAGGCCCTCAGCAATTCCATATCCTGATTTAAATTTGGCAGCTATAAAAAAAATCTTCTGTCAACAGCTTTCACTTTAAATAACCAGCTTGGCACTCACGGAATATTTCAATACCGCAAAATAGCTTGATCTCAGTGCCGAATCGTCAGAACACAGCCCCACTCTGCTGGGAGCTCGCAGAAACCTCTTCCCTGCACGGTTTATCATTCGTTTTACTTAAAACTTTTCCATAACAAATATTGCCACTTTTGCATTTTCTAAAGAGGGGCCTGGGCTGCAATGGTATATAGACAGCTCTTTCCAAACAGAGATCCTGAGGACAAAATTTAATAGACAGGGATATTGCAGCGATACATATTTTCGGAACATACATAAGAATGACAGGAGTAAAGCAGTCTTCAGAGCCCACAAATGAACTTAGCAGCTGGTGAAGTGCCTGGGTATATCCTTTCATTTAGCAGTAAAATGTGGTTTTTGTTACTGTAAATGTCACTTGTTTTCCCAACAGCAGCATAGTACCTGTGCCCCCTCTCTCTCAGCATATACATTTTCTTTCACTTTTGCTCAAGTATTAGAAGCAGAATCAGTCGGCAGACCACTCCTGGGCTGCGCTCTAGATGCTTTCTGAAGCAATGCTTTGCAAAGAGATTGAGCCAAATCTGGCAGCACTCACTCCCTAATCTGCAGGCAGGGATTTAGGGTAGTAACCTAAATGGCTCGTCCTCATCCCTCCGGCCTTCAGTGTATTTATTCCCCTTCTAACTTATTATACTCTCTCCCTTGCATGACTTTGGGTGAATGGATGACACTACTGGTGCCTCCAAGCTCTCAGACAGTGCTAGAGGAGGCTTCTGAGTGTTCACACCCTGTCCCACTCCCCACTAGCATATATTAAAGACTATGGTGATACGCAACTTGCTCAACGATCCCACACTGGTTCTTTGCACAGCTGACTGAAGGACACAGATAAAACCAGCTGGCTGTGGTTCATCTCCTGGAAGGGGAAGAAGTGCTGCTGGATGGCACTGGGAAACATCCAGCACAATGGCAAGGCAGCGTTTGCATGTAACTCCAACGGATGGCACATGCAACCCTCAACGTAACTCAGAACGCGTTGCTAACTGGCCAGTTCTTCCTTGGTGGACGTTGCAAGCCTCCCATTTAGCTGAAGCTGCTGTAACGCTTCCTTTGCTTTTCAAATGAGGCCAGAAACCTCATCTTCTGCAGCTCACCCTGTAACCCATGGAGATCTGCCACAATCACGAACTTGTCTTGCTTACGATCTGGTCTCACTTCTGACTGGTCCTTCTCTTCAGAGACCACCTCAGAGGTAGGCGATGCAACCTAGCGCTGCATATGCCATCACCCCCTCTAATGACTAATTAACTCGTTTTGCTTTTCCTGTGGGAAATGTTTCCTTTCCTTGCTGGTATGACAAAGTGCAAACAATCTAAGTCTTAGGTAGAAGACATCAAACCCTAATGTGCCAGCTGTCAAGAGAAGCTTTGGATACTCTCTTTGTGCTCTATTACCCAACACTGTAATTCACTGTCAGAGGAGAACACATCAATTCTAAATTATACTACTGTTTAGGAAAAAGTGTGGTTCAAAGGCTAAGTCACCAAATTAAGATCTATAAAACCTATGTTCATTTCCTACTCCCTCATTTTAAGCAAGCCATTTAGTTTTCTGGTCCATGAAACATGGAAAACATCCTGTCATAATACAGTATATGAATGCTTTAAAATTTGTGTTTAGTACAGAGGCTACAGAGATGGTTAGATGATACACACACTTTCCATGCTCTGACCATTTCTTTTAGACCAGCTTCAGGCACTTTGGTTCTAAGTCCACTTCACTGAATCTGATCTCACATCTCCCTCCGGAAGCATCAGCAAAAGCCAGAAGCCCTGTCCTAGATCAGGCACACTGCCAATCAGTGTTTTTACACACTGATACAGAGATGTGTCTGCTGCATGCTTTGGCTGGGCTAATACCAAAGTCACCGAGTCTGGCGACTTGCACTGCAGTGTCTCAAGGATCTCCAGCTCTACTGCTCTTCCCAGCACACAGTCCAGGCATCAAAAACTCTATAAATCCTTACCTTTAATGTGTACACAAATCCACACAGCGTTCCTGACAGCTGCTCTTCTCTTCTCCCCTTGCACCTCCGTATTATTTACACTGTTTTCAAACTACCCCACAGTAATATGACATGAAAATCCACCCAAGATCAGAAACCAAAGCAAGTGGATTGATCTTTTGTAAAAAGCTGTTCAAAAGAGATATAAAGAGCCTTGGTGTTCCAGGGCTACATAAACCAGACTGATACCGCCATCATGAAACAACCATACATGGCTTCAATTTCACCATGGCTATTTTAAAGTCCATTCTTGGAGAATAATTTGTTTCTATGTTGTGCTGGTTTTGGCTGGGATGGAGTTAATATTCTCCACAGTAGCTGATATGGGGCTGTGTTTTGGATTTGTGCTGGGTACAGCATTGGTAACACAGGGATGTTTTAGCTGTCGCCGAGCAGGGCTTACACAGGGTCAAGGCCTTTTCTGCTCCTCACCCCACCCCACCAGCGAGGAGGCTGTGGGGACACAAGAGGCTGGGAGGGGGCACAGCCGGGACAGCTGACCCCAACTGACCCAAGGGGTATCCCACACCATATGACATCATGCTCAGCACATAAAGCTGGGGGAAGAAGAAGGAAGGGGGGGATGTTTAGAGTGATGGAGTTTGTCCTCCCAAGTCACCACTACACTTGATGGAGCCCTGCTGTCCGGGGGATGGCTGAGCGCCTGCCTGTCCATGGGAAGCAGTGAATGAATTCCTTATTTTGCTTTGCTTGTGTGTGCAGCTTTTGCTTTATCCATTGAACTGTCTTTATTCCAACCCATGAGTTTTCTCACTTTTACCCTTCCAGTTCCCTCCCCCAACCCCCTGGAGGGGAGTGAGCAAGCAGCTGGGTGGGGTTTGGGTGCTGGCTGGGGTTAAACCACCACAGTCCTCTTTGGCGCCCAAGGTGGGGCACGAAGGGTTCAAGATAATGACAGGGTTGATTGGAATGTGCTAGATCAAATCTATATAGCTGTTATTGCTGCTTAGCTATTAATCGGCAGGCTCCTGTGTTTGCCATGGGGCTTGCTTCCCTCACTGGATGTTAGAGTCTAATGCTCGGTAGTGGCTGCTTTTTGCTTTCACTGCTTGCTGTACGGCTGATCATCTCACTCTGCTATGCATTTTGATAAGAGCCATGGCCATGAGCCTGGGCTGGCAGGTGGCCAGGCCATCGCTGCTGTTTCTGTGCTGCTGTGCTGGACAGGCTGGAACTCCAGTGTGAACTTGAGTGGAAGGGGCTGTGACCTGGGGATGAGTCTCTGTGGGAGCAGGACACCCCAAAGTGTCTGTGGTCGTGGGTAAGAGCCCACACCAGAGCAGGTACACCTCGAAGCGCTTGTGGCTGTTACAACAACTGTAATCTCTGGGTTTCGTCTCCCAGTTCAAATGCGTATCTCAGTTCCGTAGTCATTCCAGGAACAGATCACAACACTTGAACTGGGAGACAAAAAGCACAAATTACAATCTTTAATCATCCCAAGAGTTCTCCAGTCTTAAATTATACGAGCATCTTAAAAGATAGGTTAAGACTTTGAAAATAAGATAACTTGTTTTTTAAATCCTTCTGCCTATTAAATCATACTATTATAAATAAATGTCAATACATTTGAAAGCCTCATGTATTTTCTTAATTTTACAGTAAAAAAGAGCAAGTCTGTGAAAGGCCAGCTGGCTCCAGTATCATCATAATGCAGACCAAAACATTACTTAGTGGTATTTCAGTAGTGCACTGTCTCAAAAAAAGATTAGATTATATGCAATTTCCTCCTCTTCTGCATGTTCTTTAACTCACTACAGTAACAAGCCAAGGGCCTGATCTAGCACTATTAGTCATCACAGCGTGTGTGACAGTTGACTTCGAAATGCAATAGGTAAAATCCCAAATCCTGCTTTTCTCTAGTTTTTCCCTAATTTATATTTAGGTCATAATCAAAGACAATGGAATTTCTGGATAAGGCTGAATTGTGAAGCTTGTGATTTTTTCACTTTGAAGACAGATTATTTTTTTCTTTCATGTAGCTATTTAATAATGGTTCATTTAAAGACTTGAAGCAACATAAGCTGGTACTCATCTTTCTGACAAATGAGTTGCACTGGGTATTTTAGAGGGCCATATTTAAGTCCATCATCTAATCAGACTTGCTTTCTTCAGCTGCTCAGAGCAATTTATTCATCAAGAGCTAACCAAGACAGACTCAGTTCCACTCCACACAGTGCACAAAGTAAAAATGCAGAGCTACTGCTCTGATTTAGTGACAGTTCATATAGATCTTCATTTACACATGTTACAAGGCAGTGGAAAACCAGGTCCAGTCAGACTAATGTCAAAATTTCTCCTGGCAGTTGGTGAATTCTATTATCCCATAAACTGGCCAAAACCAAACCAAACAAATAAACCCAACCAAACATAACTGTGGACTGGGTGGAACTTACTCAAAAAGCTTACTTCAAGCATAACGCTTCCTTCCCTTCCTCCTGGATCCTTCCTGGTTTCTCCTTCAGTTGGTGGGAGTTTTGAAAGCACAATACTTCACCTCCTATATTAAAACAGTGCTCACAAATTATTATCTAAGACAGAGGGGACATGATTGCTAGTCTATTCCCACACTTTAAAATGTGATTTCCATGCTAGCAGAACACTTCTCCATATTTCTACTCATTTTATATATCCTCTAACAAGGTACTTCTGGCCTGTGTCCCACGCTTAAGACAGAGTGGAAATGAGACCTGAAGGAAAGCGCGACATAAAAGGGATTGCGTTCAGCTTCCCAGCTTCTGTGTCCCACGAAGAACAGCATGCTCTTGTAGACAACAGCGATTTCAAAAGGAAAGGGCATTATCTCTCACTTGTCCCAGAGAAGTGGCTTTCAAGGCATTAACTTTGTTTATCAGTGCTTCTGAATACCATTCAGAATATGAAAACACATACTATTAAAACCCTAAAGTGACAACAAAACACCATCACCTCCCCTCTCTCTGATAAAATTCAAGCTAATTCACAGCCTAGGAAGATGGTTTAAAGGTTGAGAAACCTTATCTCTCTTGGCACATCTGCAAAAGCAATGCCAAACAATGATAAAATCCAGTTCCAAAAATTACACTGTGGGCTTATTGCTGCCTGAAGACTTACTTGAGAAGCAGGCTGGGCTGCAAAGAGGCCACCACAAATGTTAGTTCCTCTATGGTAGGTGGCACAACACATGTGTTTCTGAAATTCATGTTTCCTCCAGAGCAGAGAAATGTTGATATACACAGATTGTAAATAGCCAGAAACTACCGAGTGTTGGGAGAATGAAGAGGATGTCCTCCAGCCATGCCCCTGCATCTCTGCAGCAGTGGGTGAGATGCACAGGCCCCAGGCAACCACAAACAATACGAACATCCATGCTCAACTGGGAGAGAGGCGTTCAGGCTGCAGCCACTGCCCCCAGCGCAAGTTCTGTTGCTCTATCCAGTACCTATTCAGAGCCAAAATCCTAAGCAGTCCCAGAAGCAGGGATCCAAATTCATCTCAGCCCTCTCTTGTCCCAGTCACGTTCTCCCATCACCAACCCAGTGTCACAAACCCTCTTTGCCCTCTCCCCATGGCCGAACAAACCTCACACTCTCCAGCATCCAAGGGGAATAGGGCAAGTCCCTACCCCAGGCTCACATACAGTCCAAGGGACACAGCTCTCCCTTGAAAGCTGCTGGGAAAGCAGTCCATCATGGGGTTATACCACACAGTAATTTGGATGCAACCTTTTGGCTCAGGAAATCCACAGGCCAGAAGAGTAAACGGGTATGCGTAGGGGGGAACATGCCTTTATTCTCACCTCATGGTTAAGCCCTTTCCCTGACTCAGGCCAGAGAAGACGCCAGAGCCAGGGCACTAAACTAACCACACCTTTGATCTCCTTCAGCACAGCACTTCTCACCCGGCCTTAGATCTCCGCCTTGCATCTCCCACGCTGTGTAACCCCGGCTCAGTTTAATCCCCATTATGTTTATTTGCCCATGTACCAACAGCGCTCTCCTGTGAAACTGAAGTCACTTTCCAGTAGCAGAGATTAATCCTGGTTTTGTAAAGGATGCAGCCTCAAAGGAAACTGTAAGAATTTTGCAGTGTAGACAGTACATTAACAAGCAGCCAGGAATTGAAATCATAAGCAGACGAGACCAGCCAACCCTTCAGTGACTTGCTCTGACCCCTGCAGAGCAGGAGGATGCAACAGGGCCAAACACATAGCGGCACAAAAGCAAACCATTTCTCCTCGGTACGACCAGGGCATAATCCCAGCCCTCAAACAAGTCAGTGGTTCATACTCACATTGTTTCCAGCCAGAATAGCCTGCATCACTGACAGACAGTTCCTTCAAACTCAACTTAGAAATCCCAGTTTCCTCCATATTCCACACTGTGATTTCTAAAGGGATCCCTGCTTCTTGCATACTAGAAGCAACAGCATGCGTATGTACATGAGCTGTTCATGTCCTTCACGGCGTCCCTTGGTTTGTGTCCCCTATAAAACAGCTACATCCGAAAATTACTGAAGCTGGCTTAATTTCTCCTTATTTATTGTCAACTTACAAAATGTTTCTCAAAACACTCACTAGGCACATGCACTAGATAACACTTGGCTAACTGCACGAGTCCAGCTCCCTCTCGCAGCAAGAGCCTGCACTACCAGATAAGCCTTGAAGCATGACTAGGAGGCCGGAATACATCTGCTTCCCCTTTCCCATCCCAGACAGAACACTTTTGAGGCAACCTCTCCTACTGGAAAGTGTAAAGGCTGTCAATTTTGCATCAGAAGCAGGGTAAGCCAGAACTCCAACCGAGCAATGCTTTGAAGATTAAAGTTCATCAAAACCAAGCATCTCCATGCCATTGGAAAAGCCTCCGCTTCAACCCTGGAGATGGTGAAAGAACTGGGGGAAAAAGTTGAAGCACTAGAAAAAAACAAACCAACCCAAAACACTGCCCAAAACAGAAAATTCCAGGCTTGGATTCACATACTTACATGACCTAAGTAGTCCTGAATTCAAACATGCAGTTTGTTGATGAAAAAAATACACTGCTGACTCCCGTGGTGTACTCTTGCAGACCATTACGCACAGGCAGTGAGCACAGCTAATTCCAGCATGCACCTGCTGAAAAGAGGGTCTGGGGATCCAGTGATGCAATCCCCTAAAACCACTTTTTTTAGTTCAGTGAGGATACTGAGATGAACACAGACAAACCCACAGCATCTGCTATTCAATGTCCAGGTTAGAACTTTCCCTCCAGGAGAATTTCCAGTCAACACCCTCCTCCCCTTTTTGTGGCTGAGGATAACTGGGGAGTGTATGTTCAAAAGCAGCTTCATACAAGCCCCAGCTCACCCCAGTGCACTGGCCAGTGATTCACTCCTATTGCAGTGCAATACAGAGCACCAGTGCAGTCCTCCTTGCTTTCCAGTGATGGGAAAAGTAACTGTCAGATGTCTTCTGCAGTAGCTTCAAAGTGATCTCCTGATCTGTCTGTCACAAGCAAATAAGCCACTTTTGAGATGTCAAAGCAGACACTTCAAGTCTGATGGAGACAATGTGAAAGACTCACATTTTTGGATCAGCCGATGGGAATAAGCATCTGCACATGTGATATATAATGAATGCCACCTCCCCGGCTTGTGTGGCTTCTGAGACAGTATTTATAAACATGATCTACATGATTAGAATGGACAATCTTGCAAAATTTAAGGGCTTCAACAGAAATAAATAAGACTAATGCTAAAATAGCAAACATGTTGAGATTCCTGCGCAAGCAACTAGAATCAGTACCTTCTCAAACATCTCCTCTGCTGGCAAAGCAACTTCTGGGCAGCATTCATATGGCTGGAGAGAGCACTTCACCAAAAGCTTGTGTGAGCTTTGCAGTGTAAAACAGCCAGTCCTTCTCCCAGAGCACTGCCTAGGGATCAGGGAAATGTTCCACAACCCATGGAGCACACTTCCTAACCCAGCTCTCCTCCTAGGAACACGGCCAGCCTCAGTATCAGTGGTCTCCTTGAGATCACCAGCCCTGGTCTACGAAGAAGAAAACATGGCAGAGATTTCTAACAGCTTTCTTAAGATCATATAGCAGCTTCATAGATAATGAAAAGGACTAAAACTTCTCCATTTCTCTTGTACCCTTGAATGGCAGGCATCTGAGTGAAACATCAGAACACAACTCCAGCCATGAGCTAGTTCAGAAGATGTATAAACATGTCATTTGGCTTTGGAGTGAACATCCAGACTAGCGTGAAGCATGTATTTTTGAAGAATACAAAGTTTTAACACAAGAACTTAGCAAAAACAACAAACTAATACACCTTGAGGCCCTAAGCCAACAGTTTGATTGAATAGATCTACACGTAACTCATATATTGTACATTTTTCCTACTCTCACTTATGTCCCAGTTTAGCAACCTTTTGTTGTTATAAAACCAAGTTACATGGCTGCCAAAGTATAAATACATGCCAAACGTTTAGTAAGATTTTAAAAAAAAAAAAAATCTTCTATCAAACACAAATAGATTTTGGATGATAGCACAACAACCAGGTAAAGCATGAAGGATGCTATTCATCTCACTGGGTTTTGTTCTGTAAAAAAACATAAAAGAGCTACAGAATTTAAAGGCCAGGTTAGTTAAATGCCCTTTATCCTGGCTTTGTTAGATCACAAGCAAAATTTATAATCCCATAAACTTCGTAGATAGGTATTCACCTTCACGGCAGCACATGTCATGTATCTCCAATCATCTGAAACACCCTAAGTATCACACACGGAGGGGAGCGAAGCCTGGAACCACAACTAAGGAAATCCATTTTTAATTCCCTCCTTTTCTCTTTTTCTAGCAATTCTGCAATATTTTATTTTACAGTTGAAACCCTAAGATGAGGTATTTAGGCACAAGGTATGCAAGCTAACCAGATAAGAGAGTAGATGAAGCAAAGATTAAACTTTATTTAATGCAAACAGAGATGTTTTAGAAGGCAGCAAAGCATCTGAAAACTGTTCTAGTGATTTGTTTTAAATTAAATCACAGTGAGAACTGTGAGATGGTTTTAAAATAGAGAGAAATCTAAACAGACCAAATCTGTGCTTTCAAACAGAGGAAAGATACCATTTCACCTCAAAAAAACCAACTTTTAAGTGGCTATGACATTTTGCTATAGTAGAACATTACGCAGTGAAGATTCTCTTTGGATACTTGGACCTGAGCCGACAGAAGCCTGAGGACCCTCAGCTTCCAAGGGAGCTGGCAGCACTCAGCACCCTTCTGCATTTAGTCCCCATCTACCAGGCACTAATCTATGAAGGAAGAAAGACCTTCAGCTTTGTGTCAAGCATTTTGGACAGATGACAATTTAAGGAGGGGTTACTATTGGTATTATATACTTCAATTTATATTTTCATTGTTTAGCTGTTCTTCCATGCAGCCAATGGCAGAAAAAGACTAAATTATTTCAGAACTCCACATTAACCAACCCTTCTTAGCACAAACTATTTCTTTGCTACCTATCTATATCCAGTAAAGAAACTGAACCCTTGTTATAAGAATGTGAAATATGACCTCAAGTGGTCTAGCTGTGCAAACATACCCAGCACTGGTGCAGTTTTCTGTCAGAAGCATAAACACATGAAAATAAGCACATAAACTATTCATCATTGAAATCACAGAATCATAGAATCATTTAGGTTGGAAAAGACATTTGAGTCCAACCGTTAACCCAACACTGCCAAGTCCACCACTAAACCATGTCCCTAAGCACCTCATCTACCCATCTTTTAGATACCTCCAGGGATGGGAACTCCACCACTTCCCTGGGCAGCCCGTTCCAAAGCTTAACAACCCTTTCTGTGAAGAAATTTTTCCTAATGTGCAATCCAAACTTCCCCTGGAACAACTTGAGGCTGTTTCCTCTCATCCTATTGCCTGTTATCTGGGAGAAGAGACCAACACCCACCCCGCTACAGCCTCCTTTCAGGCTGTTGTACGGAGCGATAAGGTCTGCCCTCAGCCTCCTTTTCTTCAGACTAAACAACCCCCATTCCCTCAGCTGCCCCTCAGAAGACTTGTGCTCCAGACCCTTCACCAGCTCTGTTGCCCCTCTCTGGACACCCTCCAGCACCTCAATGTCCTTCTTGTAGTGAGAGGCCCAAAACTGAACACAGCATTCGAGGTGCAGACTCACCAGCACTGAGTACAGGGGCACGATCACTTCCCTACTCCTGCTGGTCACACCATTCCTGATACAAGCCAGGATGCCATTGGCCCTCTTGGCCACCTGTGCACACTGCTGGCTCATATTCAGTCGGCTGTCAACCAGCACCCCCAGGTCCTTTTCCACCAGGCAGCTTTCCAGCCACTCTTCACTGTAGCGTTGCACGGGGTTGTTGTGACCCAAGTGCAGGACCCAGCACTTGGCCTTGTTGAACCCCATACACTTGGCCTTGGCCCATCAATCCAGATCCCTCTGCAGAACCTTCCTCCCCTCAAGCAGATCAACACTCCCACCCAACTTGGTGTCATCTGCAAACTGACTGAGGACACACTTAATCCCCTCATCCAGGTTGTTGATAAAGGTATTAAACAGAAGTGGCCCCAATACTGAGCCCCGGGGGACACCACTTGTGACTGGCCACCAACTGGATTTAACTCCGTTCACCACAACCCTCTGGGCTCAGCCATCCAGCCAGTTACCTACCCAGCAAAGAGTACGCCCGTCCAAGCCATGAGCAACCAGTTTCTCCAGGAGAATGCTGTGGGAAACAGTGTAAAATGCTTTACCAAAGTCCAGGTACACTACATCCACAGCCTTTCCCTCATCCACTGAGTGGGTCACCTTGTCATAGATGGAGATCAGGTTGGTCAAGCAGGACCTGCCTTTCATGAACACATGCTAGCTGGGCCTGATCCCCTGGTTGCCCTGTACGTGCCGCATGATGGCACTCAGGATGAACTGTTCCATGACCTTCCCCGGCACCGACGTCAGGCTGACAGGCCTGTAGTTCCCCACATCCTCCTTCCACCCTTCTTGTAGATGGGCGTACCCCATAGGACTCCCATTTCTGGCAGGCTACTTGAGGAGGGAAAAGAAGTGTTTCATTCCATTTGTTTACATTGATTTACCCCAGCTTTTCAGTATTTCTGTACAGTTGTTAGTTGATAACATACAGCTGTTCAAAATAATGGAAAAGATAAGATTAAACCAAGGTATGCTACAGTAGGTAAAAAAAAACACCATTACTTTGGAAAAGTTTAGATTAAAATCCAAACTTTCGGGTTTTGAACCATCTTTCTTCCAAATTATATTCTTTGTAGTGTCCCATGGGCTTTACTGGAAGTACTGCACAAGCAGATCTGTTCACAAATTAAGCACCTATAATTTGTTCCTACTTTGAAGAATTTACAAGATGGGCATGGAGGTTATTCTTCCTGGAACTGGCTGGTCTTTGAAGAGCAGAACTGTTAAACACAAATCTGTTTACTAAATCTGAACAGTATTTATTATGGATACACAATCAATTTCTAATTAAGTAGATAAAATTTTAATTAATATCTCTATGCAGAGCCATAGAAGAGACTGCATACCCCTCTTAGGGGGCTTATAGTGTCCATAACTTTGTCTGCTTTGCACCTGCAATTTTAATTACTTGCACGGTTGAGTGTGTCTGAGCATCTTCAAAGCAAGTACCATTTTGTGTGTAAGACACACCACAAGTTGCACTACAGTATGAACTGTAGAAAGTTACCAAACAAAAAACACATCCCAAACACAAAGTCAAAAATTGTCAGAAGGTAAGGGCAGTTTGGATGGACAGAACAGTCAAGGCATTTTCGGCCAAGAGATGAAATGAGACAGAAATCCAATGAGGTGGAAAGAGAGGAGAAATTCCAGATGGCAATAAAGCTACACCCTCTGCTGTACCTGCCGCGGTGGCAAGATGGGAAGCAGGTCGGAGAGGAAGACAGCTCTGCTGGAACTAAGCCGCAGGAGACCGAGCGGCCAGAGATTGCTGATTAAATAAATAGCTCCTGTCGGGAAACCAAGCAAAAGCGGTTTCAAATTGCTTCTTGTAGCAGATGGGCAAGTAACTGAAGGGCTTGAACTGTTTGGTTTTTATGGAGGCGTGACGAACCAAACAGCGCCATTCTGTGCATGCTAGAAACATGTCATGGCAGGGGAAATTAATGGTGAATGCCACAGGAAACTGTATCACGCAGAAGTATTTCTGAAAGGGTTGGAAATGACACATTAGCCTGTGCAGGGCCAACAGGAGAGTGGATAAAAGCGATGTAAAAAGACGATCATAAATAAGGAAGAACAGAGCTATCCTAAAAAAGTTAAGAGGGTCAGGTTATGAAGATCTTTGCTCATTTTCTGAGCAGAAAACAAAACATACAGTACTTATTTCCAGTAGAAAACCACTCTAAATAGAGTACAGGGTGCACTGGAAAAAGAAACAGTTCTTCCAGATACTTACATGCATGTCACAAGCTAATGGGCAGCCTCCATTACAGGTTTATTTGTAAGTTTACCTGCATCATCAGTTTACAGTCCTAAGCGGAGCTGATTTTGTACAGAACTGGACGCTGGCAAGCGAAGCGGCGGTACTCTGTTGACCGCTAGTGGACAGACAAGGATGAAACAGGTCCCAAGCGCTTCCCAAAGACAATTGCTCTTCACTCTAAGAACATCCAATTTATCAGCTATTCAAGCTCAAAATTAAAGCGCTCCATATTAACATTTAAACGGTGAAAATGTGGTGTATCTATGTAACTAACGAGGAAGTATTTCTAGCCATTTTTAAGATGAAAGAATTTCCCCGTGGGGCTGAGAATGAGAAATGTCTGCCCAAGAACTAATCACCTGAACATTTGCGAGGTATTGCAGGAAGACAGGAATTTAAAACATTTTAAACAGAGCTGTTGTGTTATCTCAGCAGTGCTGTCATTCACAAAATGGCTAAAATATTCCAGCTACAGTAACACGCATGCTTTTCCCAAGTCTCCCTGTACCATCTCCCATCTCCTATTGCATCTTTAACACAGCCTTCCTTTTGGTAAACTAATTCTCTGTGAAGTCTTGCTCTTTCTTTTCAAAGCATGATGATGGTGGGATAGTGGGAAATACAAATTTCAAGTCTCAGAGCCTCTTATCTAAAGATAGGTAGCATAAAAAAATTCCACCTGCCAACAGCTTCTTATTTAAAGTGAGCCAACTTTAGCTCTGCTGCATCTAGTAATTGCTTTCTGGTTGATGGACAAAGAACTTTATAGGTCAAAATAAAAAAAAAAAAATCTTATCCGAGAAACAAAGGAAGCCAGTCAGGTCCTGTGCATTCTTCTTAAGTAACTACATTAAGCAAACATAGCTGCCAAGCTGGCATCGCTGCGAAAATAATTTTCACTGAGAACTGCATTGCTCACGGTGAATCCTCCAGCAACAAAAGCACATGCTGAGGCCAAAGGTTTCATCTGCTCAAAGAAAGTAGAAAACTCTCCTATGAAACGAAAGCCTGAACAGCACCAGCTCTCAAAATTATGCACTCAAGGAATATTTTGGGTCTCAAATTCATTCAGAAGATTTTATCTGCACTATATGAAGGACAGACATGTCCCTAGCACACATCAGGATTGCTCATTTGGCAGATTGTAGGCTAGCACCAATTTTGGTGGAGGGATTATTTACTTGGGGAGAAAAATATCTTTTTCATCATTAATTATTTGTACAGACTTCCCAGAGGCTTGAAATATTAGCACCAGGGGAAGAGGCAACATGTATTACACGTAGTATTTGTGTAAACAGTACTCAGACTAATATAAAACTAGACACGTATTTAGAAATTGTCAGTAAGAAAGTTAATTGATCGGTAAGTGGGTCAATTCATAAGGAAACATACATTATCTACAAAAAATTATTTCATATCAAAGAGGCACAAGCATTGAACAAAACTACACTTTACCAACTACCAAAAGACACATATTCCCCCCGAAAAACAACAACAACAAAAATAATCCACAATCCTCCACCTTTTTCATAGCCAGACTGTTGTGAGTTTAGCCAGGCAGATCTTTTAACATAACAGGCAGTTTTTACAAACGCTAGGAGACATACACCTTGGGCTGAAATCCTAAGAATATATCCTTTCATTGTTCTAATTGTCATAGCAATAGAAGATTAAGTATGCATGGTATTTTCTGGAAGCTAAGAGATTATTTTATTTCCAAATAGTCTATACTATTATTTGCCACTGGTTTCTTCCACTTGAGGAAAATCTGCCATTTGCAGTGCAAGAGAACACAGGCACAGACAGCACAATAAAATAAGAAAACATCGTGGTGTAATGCATCATCCTTGTATTCAGAAGAAATTCAAATGGAAAAGTTTCTGGTCGACAAAGCTGGCACAAGTTATATTAGAGATCTCTGCCTCATCTACCGGATTCCTGGTCTTAGGAAAACAGAATTACCTGCCTTGAACTGCAGAGAATGAAACGAGTAAATGAATTTACTGGAATACTAACAAAACGCAGCACTGACTATGGCAGCGTAAGTGGTGATAAATAGTATAAACTTGCACCTGCATAAGCTTAACCAACTAAAAAACCAAAAAATTGTGATCGATCATGTTCTTAGACATAGTATGAACATAACATACCTTCGACAGTATAGTTTAAATAGGATCATGACAGAATAGTATGGATTTTGTGCTTCTCTTTGCAACAATTAAAATATTACACGCATGTTTGTGCAAAACCACCACAGTGTATCATCTCAGTTCCAAGCACTCCTTCTAAACAATGAGAAATGTACTGATGATTTCTAATAAAACAACAACATTTTCCCCCCAATATAGTGGAATATACTCTGTAGTGGATAAGCGATTCATTTGGAAAATTCATTCTAACATTTTCAAGTTAATAATTTTTCTTCAACATTAGCATTGGACTGTCACTCTGGCTTTGGAACTGAATTCTATCCTGCTGAATTAAGGTCAAAAATCAGTATTCCTGCTGCACAAGGGAAGTTTACATCCTGCTGGAAAAAAATAAAAATGTACTGTTAAGTTCTTTTGGTAAGAAAAAAAAAAAGCAACTTAAACAAAATGCTATTTACAAGATATAGCAGTAATTCTATTAATGCGTTCATAATTAAATGTTACTTTCCAAACAGTTAAAAATTCACAAGTTAAAACTATGAAGATTTGACATATGAGGTTTTGGATTCTACGCATTCCTTGCATTAACTACTTGAACAGCAGTTACATGTTAATAGCTGTTACGCACACATAGCTTAATGTTCAGCTGTGGTCATCTGGGAGGAAACTTCCAAATAAACATCAAACGTCTCAAAGGTTATTTCTTCTTAAAAGATGAAACCAATCCCACGTTTGCCTTTGTACTAATATTGTACATCTCCACATTGTATGTTGAATATAATAATAATAAATCTACTATTAGAAGACATTATTTAAACTGCACTGATACCTACCGCCCACGTGCCAGGCTCCCTAATCGACAAATCTGTATGAAATATATTGCTCTCCTCCCCATAAGGCTCTATTTGCCAAAGCTGGCATTTTACAAGTGAGGTAGGCAGGTAAGTGAGGTTTGTGTCAATTTAAAATAACAGAAGGGCAAATTTCAAACGTCTTTACACTATGACACTCAAGTCATAGCAGTTTTGCTGCTAATTTCACAAAAAGCAAGACACTGCACATGACTGTTGCACGAACAAAACCCTTCTGCCAACATAAGGGGTCAATCTCTGCATTTCCATGCTGCAGAACCTGACCACTACTCAATGCTGTACTGGGATTAAGCGGCTCTTACAGCCCACAGCAGTTTATTTGTTTTTTTAAATTTAAGCATGTTAACAAAGTGTGAAATCTTGTATTATTACTGCCAAAGCTCTGAAAAACGTCCACTGTGAAAAGCTGTCCTATATTTTACAAAGAGGCTATGGGAAAGTATCTGAGAGATATGGCAAGGTAGATGCACCAGTAATGGCCTTGTGATGCTTCAGTCAAAGAAGCCAGTTAAACGTGAAAAAGCCAATTTTTGCATCTGGAAGCAAGCAAGAAAAACCAACAGAAAATCTCTAAAACAATACATTTAACCTGGAAATGCCCAGTGCATCGCAAACAGGCTAATTTCTCATCACTGACAATATTCTGCAAGAACAACTCCACAGCTTGTGGGTTAATGAAAAGTTATTAACACCAAAAGCTTTTACAGCTCCACCATGATTTGATATAACAGTTACAGATTCTGGATTCCTATGCCTCAGAGGGATAAAATTTTATATAGGATATAGTCAACCAATACCAAAAACCAGTGTAGCAAGTAAAATACTGGACATAGCTTGCATAAACTGTAAGAAACGTGATTTTAAAAGGGCACACCTGTGTTTAAACGGAACTAGAAGAAACGCACTTGAGCAAATAGCTGCTGCAATTACATTGTCTTAAAAAAAATCTTTGGCTAGTGTTACAAAAACTGCTGTAACACGAACAGCTGCTACACAAAACTTGAAGAAGTGAAGATTTCTCGTGAAGAGCTTAAGAGGCATCACATCTCCGGTATCTCTGAAACCTCATGCCTGTTAAAACATCTTGGAGGGGACGGGATGCTGGTAGAGCGGTCTGCCAAAATGAGATGCTCCCTCAAACCAGGAATTATCCGAATCAATCACTGGTTTGGATTCTGACAGGTATTTTGGGCAAGTCTAGAGTTGCAGTTAACACCTTATCAAAAAAACCCAGGGAGAGGAGGAAAGAAAGAGTTCGGAGAGCACCACGAGCTGCCGTTTCTCACCCAGCGTTGGGATCGCGATGCTCTCTGAAGGCGACAGGAAACTAAGTCGCGCCGTGGAGCGACAGCCCCGCATCCCTCCTCGCTCTCACCCACCCCGCGACACAAGTTCAGGGGCACACAGGCGACAGGCAGCATTTTGGCCGCTGGGCCAGCCGGGCGGTGTTTCCGCACACAAGCGGCCCCCGCCGCCGCGCCCCGGGCGGCTCGGAACCGCCTCCTGCGGGCGCCCCTCCGCCCTCCTGCCCCGCGGGCTCCCGGCGGGGGCCGGGCACGGCTGAGCACCCCCGGGGCAGAGCCGCAGCTGCCTCCTCGGCGGCACCGACCGCGCCAAACGCTCCGCGCCCCTTTCCCCGGCGCACCCCCGCCCGCGGGCAGGGGAGACGGGAGCAGCTACCTGGGATGGCCAGGTTGGTGAGCGGGGTGCGGTGGATGCTGCCGGGCAGAGCTGCCATCCAGTCGGCGAACCGCGGCTCGTTCTTCCCTTGCGACGAAGCCATGCCGCCGCCGCGCCCTGCCGCTCTCCCGCCGCCGCCGCCGCCGCCGCTCGCTCCAGCCCGGCCCCGGCCCCGGCCCCGGCCCCGCCCGCCTGGCACCGCCCCACGCCGCCTCCCCCCGCCGAGCCCAGCCCAGCCCAGCCCGGGCGCTGCCCCCGGTCGCCTCCCTGCGGCGCAGCACCGGGTCCCTTAAGGCCCTCGGGGCCGCCGCCGGGTTCCCGGCCGGTACCGCCCCGTCCCCTCAGCGGCGAGTGATGGCGGGGCCGTCCGGCACCCCCGGCGGCGCGGCCCGCGGTGCGGGGAGGGCGCACCCGCCGTGGGTAACACAAGGGTTTGGGGAGGGAGCAGGGGGACGGCCCGGGCCCTGGGCGGGAGCCACGTCTGCGCGCCCCTCGCCCCCGCCCAGGTGCTGCTCTGCGGCCGGGCGGCTCAGCCCCATCGCCGCCCCCCCCGGCTCGGGTGGAGGCGGCGGAGCCCACCCGAGAGCCGGGCCAGGCCCGCGGAGCTGGCCTCTGCTGCCAGGCTGGCGCTCAGGGGCCCTGGCTGGCTTTTGTGCCCCTGCGTCGCCCAGGGACTTTGCAGTGCCCTCCCTGACCTTGGCGAGTCGTCGGTGCGACGCCTTCTCCGCGATTCTGGCAGCCCATTGCTGTGGCAGGCTTGTCTGCCCCCGATACAAACTTCACCCTTTGCAATGGGTTCTTCACATTTTAAAAAAAAAATGCATTGCTCCTTACTTGAACACTCCTTGGAGATGTGTAATTTTTTTGGCAATAATTTTTTGTTGCCCTTTGAGGACGATCCAGCTTAGCACCTTCCAATCTCATTCCCAACCGAATTGTCTTTGGAGGAGCATCTTAAGTATTGGCATTAACAAAGCATTTACATTGTTGCCTCCAGATCAATGAATGGATGAACCTGGCAAAGCTCTGTTGAGCCATTTTGAACTGTTACGACAAGCCTCATCTTTTGACCAGCGTGACTGTTTGCTTAGTATCAAAGTTGTTGATACGTCTGTGGAAGTTCGCCTGTTACATCTGTCAAAAACAGAGCCCGGAAAGAACCATGCTGCACCAGGATCAGCAATCAGTTCACCTTGAAATCCTAGGAGGGTCAGCTGTGGTCCTGTAGCTCATGTTCTCACTCAACACCTTCTGTAAGAGCTGGCTTTGGAAATATAAATGCAGGGAACAACTAGTAAGAACCCTCTTTTCTCTTTCTGTCCAAGTTTCCAGAGCAAATATGCAGAAAAGCTCTTCCTCGAGCCATGAAATAATGGAACAATTTCTTGGAAAACAAGTGACTATTTCTAAGGTATTTAAATAAAGCAAATTTTGCTGACTCACTTTTTGCAATAGAAATAGCTCTTAAAGTGGAATTTGACTGGGGAAATGTGAATAGATGGTTGACTTCAGGGGAGATGTTGAATCTGAATCAAGAAGTACGTGAAAAAGGGGGAGGAGTAAGCAAACAGTCACTGAGGCAGGTTTAATTTTTGCAGTATTACTTCCTGCATATTAGGATGCTAATCTGCTTCTTCCAAAATCACTGGTATTAGTAAACATGAAAAAAAAAAACCCAAAACCAAAACAAATGCACATTTTGCATACAAAGATACAAGACCCACTAATGACCTGAAGATGGAAGATTTTGCTTTACACCATCTCCAAAGGACAGGAATAAATTTCAGTAAAAAAATTCAAGATTTCTAAAGAGCAGCCAAGTAAGTAGTAATGAATGTTTTTATCAACATGATTGGCTCAAATCAGTTTAAGTGACAAAGTTATTAATGGATTGCACTGGTTACCTGGAAAACTGCTGCTGAATTTTTATCCACTCCACTGTGTGTTCTCTCTCTTCTGAGATAAAACTGAAGTATACAGCTTTTTGAAAGGTTAAACATGTTAATACTGTTGTTGATCTTTTCCAGTCTCTGAAGCTTTGGGTGTAGCTCAGAGCAAGATAAAACAAAGACCTGCAAAACCCTGTCATTTTAAAATGTATTATTATGTATAATAATGCCTAAGCTATCTGATATCATTCCAGGTCTCTCAGTAAAGCTTTCTGCTGTGCTGGAGAACTGTAAATGTCCCTCTCTGTGCTGAGTAGAAACTTGCTGGCCCTCGCTTATGCAAGTTTCTACTCAGTGCAGAGAGGGACATTTACAGTTTTTTAATGCCCAAAGTAAGATTCTTCATAGTCTGGATTTTCAAATCGTGGATACTCTGCTTTGTTACAACCAGTCCCCTATAACATGTCTCACTCTCATCATGTCTGAAGAGGTTTGCCTCACTGTAACTGCTAAAATAGCAGGCTTAAAATCTGTCCCTGGGTCTCTACGAACTTGTGGGAACACAGGCTTAAATGATTGGGAGGGAAGTGGGATGGGAGAGGAAGCTTTTATGGGATAGAAAGTAGGAAACATTTCTACAGCAACCTGAAGAAGCATTTATGTGGAAGCTTTGACTTAAAAAGGTAGGTTTTTGGAGCTTTTCAGTGGTTTGAAACTTCAGTGTTTGTCTATGTGTCCGCTTGGGAATAGTTTAATAAAAACCAGAGCGAACTCTTCGCTTAGATTCATTGAAGAGCATCTTACTGTGGTTTAGATGGAACCTGCCATTTTACTAATTTTAAATTATTTATAAACAATGGCAGCCTGTAAATCAAAATCAGAGCATCCATACAAACTTTCCTCCCTATTAAAAAGAGGAAAAAATAAATATCCCATATTTTGGTCAAATTACTGAAATCCCTACACATAACAAGTCTGAACTTGTTAAAGAAAGTGGATTCCAGGAAGCAAATAGTTTAATAGCTTAAGAGAGACCAGGTACAACAAAAATGAAAGGCAGTGCCAACATACTGAAAAAAATACCATCTTTGCTCTTTTATTCAGAGCTATGCTGAGCTCACTGAAAATGCCATGAAGAGAAGGAAAATTGAAATCGTACTACCTGTTCATCATGTATTGTGTTCTCTCCAGTCTGCAGCTATAACAGCATGGATGAATAGTGACACCTTTGCTGCTGCGGAACAGAAAAACAGAGTAATTTAGCCAGTAGGAATGTCACTTCAGCACTCAAAATTAATTTCATTGTTAAAAAAAGCTTTCCATTGTTTTTATTCTCTTAAAAATTACCATTTTAATGGTAAACATTCACTGTTATATGTTGTCATTTTAACAGTCAGATACATTGCCTTTTCACATGTCCTTGGCATCTATTTTAATGATGTGAATAACAGAGGAGTAACAGGATTTTTTTCTCTAAATTACATAAAGTACATTCCACTCTGAAAGGTAAAAGAAAAAAATGGCTTAATGGGGTATTGTCTGTCTGTAATTTTCCTATTATATCTGATTTATTTAGAGGCTACTCTAAATCTGTTGTTAATGAATTCAAAATGAAGGTTTGAACAGAAGAATTAGTATTGTTTAAATATTTGAAGTTTTTCAGTGGATTCTGCTTCTGAGGTTTGGTCTCTTCCTCCTTCTCACTGCTCATTTCTATTAATAGAAGTTTTTCAGAACAAATTGTGGCTGCTATTCCATGTTTGCAGCTCTTATAGGTTTAAATGACGCCATCAGTCACATCTGGGCAGCAAAGCCCTTCCAGTTGTTTGCAGCTGAGTTCCCAATTATCTTCCAGTTATGTGAGATCGCAGTGGATCAGCGTTACTCTCAATTTCCTTACTCCTCATGGCTAGCAGGTGTAAAAAATCATTTTTATCTGTAATACGAGCACAGAAAACCCTAAAGAGTCAAAGTAAGTAGATTGGTTGAATGAGAAGAGATAATTTTTTAAATGACCATATGAGTGAATGGAAGAAGTTACAAGGATTTTTGTTGTAATTTCTTACTTCATCTGGCTACTTTGACAATCTCACCTTGCATTCATTAAGCAATCTCTACTTAGCAGTATTTGTCCTGCCAAAAAAGCTTACTAAATTTCTGAGGAGAGAGAAAAAAAGCCTTGCAGAAACAGGGTAAATAGTCTTCTCTTCATTTTATAGGAAACAATATGTCTGTTTCTGCTTTTCAAGCTAAATAAAATGTGGTTTCTTCTGCACTCTGATTCTCTACTAAGAAAATCCGAGCATTCTTGCTGGTGCTGATACTGAATCTGAGAAGGGGCCATATTTGTTCTGGGCAGTGGCAAATGCCAGGATGTCAACGTTATCCCCACTCTTTGTTGTTGTGAACTACAGGGACTGCAAACATGATGGGTTAATATTAAGATCCAAACTACGTTTTTACTTACATACTTTATAACCAAAGCAGAGACATTGCAATAATATAAGGAAGACCCGAGGGAGTATATGTGTCTTAATGCAAATAAAAGTAAATAACATAACTAAAGTGTATGGCAAGACAGTTTGTTATAGTTAACCAGATTCTGGAAACTTTGAAATAAAGAGGCTAAAAGATGAACGATAATATTTGTATCCAGTTCTCAGGTGGAAATCAATTTCACCATAGCTACTCCTCTCTGAAGACTATTTCTCAGGTTTCTGGAAGGTGGTTTGTTTTGTTTTTTCTAAGTTTGTCATGCAGAGTCATGCTGTGTTTGCTAAGATGTTTGCTTAAAAACACAACAGGGGGTACTTTTTTACCAGGTTAAAAACAAACAAGTTCGGTTATGTCAGCATTGCTGCAGAGACTCTCATGGCATTACCAAGAGCAGTGATGGCAAAACATGAAAAGCTCTATTTTTTAGCCAGTGCTACCAGATCACAGCAAAGCACGCAACTTTGGCACAGGGAAGGATGAGAGACAGGTTGCTTTTTATTTCTAAATGGACCTGACAATGTTTAAAAATTTTCTATAGAAGCTCATGAACATTTTCTCATGAACAAGAGTTTCTGTGACTTGCAGGCCCCATGTTTAGCTTGATGAAGAACTTGAGGAGAAAGCTTGATTCAAGCATTTGAATTTCAGCACATTCTCAAGGTAGAAAACCATGTTTTAACAAAAACAAGGGCTAAATGAGCTAGTTTAGTGGTGGAGCTACCACAAGGAATGCAGAAACAAGCTCCAGTGCTGATCATAATCCATGTAGCCACATGCTGACATGGTCACGAAAGACTTTATTGATATGAAAATATCTACCTTTGGTTAAAAAAAATAGAGTTGAAAGCCCCAGACCAACCTCTCCCCTGCTAACTTTTCAGTTTTCCAGCGGCAGAAAAAAAGAATGAAAAGTTTTCAAGTCAGCCAGATAGCCCCATGACTCTACCTGGTTTTGTGAGAAAACAGAGCCCTTTGTATGAACAGAAAATTTTGACCAGTCTAACTAAAATCTTCACTAAAAAGCAGTATAGCAATAGGCAACACTCTCCAGAAGAATTCAGATTGTCTGGATGCTGAGATCTTACCTTTGGGATTGTAGCTAGCACAGACAAATTAGCAACATTCAAAGCAGAGTAAAAACTGTTAAAAATGCAGGACAGAACCAAGTCAAGAAAAAAAGCTGTTTTCACTGATGATATTATGTTATCACATAGTGGTAAGAAAAGACAAACCCATACACAGAAAAATCAGTGAAGGAAGCAGGAATTAAATGGATGAGATAATCAGAAGTGGATAGTGCTTGCAGGATTTTACAGTGGACCACCAGAAATAGAAGATGCAACCAGTTTGTATCTGTCAGCCATTAAGGATGTAGTTCAGACCTACCGGGAAGGGTATTTAGCAACTGAGGAGGAAGAGGAAAACAGTATTTCTAAATAGATAGCAAAGTACTTTTTAATTTGTTAAAGTATGGAAATTAAGTTCTATAAAAAGGGACTCTCAGATTTTACAACTGTTTCTTTACCATCAAGATATTCAGAATGACATCTTGTAATTGATCTTGGCTATGACTGAGCAGCACATATGCACTATTATGTAGTTCCCATTTCTTTGCTGTAGGATTATTTTTAAAAGAGCAAACATCAGTCAGACTATTCATGTTCCGTAGTAAATGTTGTTTAAAAGAGGCTAAAAGAAATGGGAACTGCATTAAATGAGAAAATAGTGAAAGCAAATAAACGTATAACGGTTGCTTAAGCAATGAACTTTGAGCAATAATAAAAAGATTATTTTTATTTCTGTGCCTGTTGGAGAATAGGCCAAAATCAATGAAGATAATGAAAATACTCCACTGAATTCAGCAGGATTTGGATCCCCTGGATGGGAAACTAGTATCAGTTGGTTAATAGCTGATGCATCTACTGTGCTTACATCCTAAGCCATTGGAGATTAAAAGTCTTTTCTATTTTTAAATAGAAAGGATGCTGGGTGATACAGAGACTTTCCAACAGGAGCTGTAGAGTGTTAACAGTGGCCAGTTCCACTCTTGGCAACTGGACTCATGTTTCATGAAAGATGCATTTCTGCCTCCTGGATGAGGCTTTCCAAACAGGCTCTTGCTGTTTGCATGGTAATGAAGCACTCCCAAACGGTGATGAAAACAGTCAGCAGGACTAATGAGATTTTAGCACACCACTCGAATCTATATGCTAGCCACATTTCACAGGCTGCAGTCAGTGGGGGATGAGAGGTAATGTTCCTTTTTAATTACACACCCCCCATGATCGGTGTGAGCAGTGCAGTTGTTCCAGCTTGGCGTTTGCAGGTCTGGTAGTATGGGATGCAGGGCAGTGTCAAAGAAAGGGGTGGTGCACCTGGCTTCTCTAGAGGAAGAGGTGGGAAGAGGTCAGCAAAGGCACTAGAGAAACGGAGTTGAGAACTAATTGTGGTAAGTCAGAGTTTCCGTGGTGTGCCCCACTCCACCTGGTGATGCAAAGGAATGCTACATGGGGGTTGCTCAAAGGTAATAATACTGTGTGTAACAACAAACATCTTCTTACTTGAAACCAGGGTATTTGTTCTTTCAGACCAAGAAAATGAGGTGAGAGAGAAAGAGGGATTGAACAAGAGAATGGGAAAAGTGGGTGGTAATGAAGAGAGGAAGAGAATCCCCCAAGGGCATGGAGAAAGTGGATATCCAAAGGTGGTGGTATCACTACGACATTAGAGACCAAGTTCTGGGGCTTATCTCTGCCTCTGGACCTCCATCCTCTGGGTCTTGCTTTTCCTTCAGAGAGCACCTCTCCCTCTGCTGCCCAGCACCTCCCGATTCCTGTGGACTTGGCTCCACTTCTCTCTGCTTTGAATTGTTGCCCCACCCTTGACCTATGTGCTCATGCACCTAAGACCTTAATCGCCTGACCACACTGTACCTAATGAACCATTCCAAAATATTTCTAACTAGAGCTTGGAAAACGGGCATCTGTTTCTGAAAGCATTTTTTGCCTGCAGGATTGGGCCCTAATCACGACTTGCTACCAGAATGAGAGGTTGTTAAAACCAGTTTCATTAAATGCAGTGCAGCTCTGGATTATAGAGATAATTAAGCTTGAAAATGTAATGATCTGTGTGACACTGAGCAAGGAAAAGATGTGAGGAATTCCTCATAAAAATACAATCCCCTTAAGATTAAAACTCACTCTTTTTTGCAGTATGAACTCACACATTTTAGCCCCTAGGCTGTAAAATATTTGCCTAATTCTCTTGGGAAAGACCAGGGTTAAAAAGACCACCAGAGACTACTCCCCATATAACCCACAAGCACCATAATCCAACGCAAAGGGCGAAAGGTGCAGTCTGGCTCCGACCAGTCTCCTCCCACTGCTCACCAGCAGGTAGGAGAGACTGCAAACTGCCCTCTAACGCGCCGCAAGTGCTTGCCCACTCCCCACAGCTCATGCAGGTTGCATCTTTAACACAGTGCTCCTCACAGCCTGCCAGTATTTTAGCAGTGTTTTCCCGTTTTACCCAGTTTTAACTGTTTTTCATTGGATGCAGTAGCTTGGAAATCAGAATAAGGCCTTGATCCACTGACGCAGCTAAGTATGGTAGCAGTCCAAGGAGAGTTTCAGCACCTGCGTTTTGGATTCAAGACCTTAAGGTCTGGTCACGTTTTTCTGCCATCCAAAGCCCTGTTGAAAAATACATGTTGGCCAAACAAAAATCATCCCTTCAAAAGTTGTCTTTTGCCATCAACTAAATCAAATAGGGAGCAGGGAAGACAGATCCCAGCAGGACAGCAGTGGGAGGGATGGGGCTGTTTGGGACGGGTGGCTGGAGGGAAAGGCAGGGCTTGTGCCCTGGCCAGCAGGACCGGCACCAGGGCTGGGAGCAGGGCTGTTCGTGCCTTACCCCCACAATACCCACTGCAAACACTAGAGATCGTATTTTTTTGTTTGTTTTAAGGGGAGAAGGATGTCTCATCAAAAGTGGAGTCTAAATTCAGAGTGTTACTTGCAAGTCCAAAGCACCACTCCGACAACAAAACAAAGTCCCAGTGCTTCCCACCACAGCACTGGGCAGCTCTTTTCCTTAACCCACAGCCTGAGCTCAGTGTATCGTCACTTTGCCTTAATATACACCTGATCTTTTAGTTGTTCTGCTTTTTTTTTCAGGTACTCAATCTTCTCGTAAAAAATTTTCAGGGCAATAGTGAAACACAGCCCTTTACAGCAATAAATATTCCCTGTCATTTCTGCAAATGAGCTGCTTTCAACACGTGTTTTTGCAAGGGCTGAGCAGGTTAGAGCACAACTGTGCTCTTCCTCATGTCGGCTCCAGGGCCTTTGGAGGTTGGTGGGGGCTCACACAAACAAGACAATGAAAAGTGAAAGAATTCTGCAGTAATCTGCAGACACACGTACAGACTTCACTGAAATACCCTTTCCTGTGTGTGCAAAGCAACAGATTTCCAATTTCTGCTGCTGTGGAAAGCAGAAACTTAATCCAGCCAGTGCGCATCCTGTTTTCTTTCACCTAAGGGAAGATCCAGAGTGTTTCCTCATGGTAATTACAGCTTTGTGAAGCCCACATACCTGAGGATGAAGCTAAACTGGCCTCAGGAGGAGGCTGGGGAGCCCAGTCCCAGAGAGCAAGGGGATGGCTGGGCAGTGTCCACAGCTCCTGTCAGGGCAGGCAGGTGCTCAGCCATCCCCAGGACAGCAGGGCTCCATCACGCGTAACGGTGACTTGGGAGGACAAACGCCATCACTCCAAACATCCCCCCCTTCCTTCTTCTTCCCCCAGCTTTATGTGCTGAGCATGACACTTGGAGAAGAGGAAGAAACTGGAGAGAAAAAAAGCCCGGTGTTTGGTTCCATCACTGTCAGGACAAATGAAAAGACCTTTCTGAGCAGAGCACAGTGGCCGAGCATAACAAAGTATTTATGTCAGCTTAATTAGTGTAATTGTAAGTGCTAGGTTCAACTTGAAGATTTTTAAGAAGCCTTTTGTTTTAACAAGATTCTTTCTGGGTTGGAGTTTGGTGAAATGCAGTTCTATGTAAAACAACAGGTTTATGCAAATGTACATACGTAAGCTGTCGTGGTTTAACCCCGGCCGGCACCCAAGCCCCACGCAGCCGCTCGCTCACTCCCCCCATGGTGGGATGGGGAGGGAATCGGAAGGGTAAAAGTGAGAAAGCTTGTGGGTTGAGATAAAGACACTTTAATAGATAAAGCAAAAGCCGTGCATGTAAGCAAAGCAAAGCAAGGAATTCATTCACAGCTCCCCATGGGCAGGCAGGTGCTCAGCCATCCCCAGGACAGCAGGGCTCCATCACGCGTAATGGTGACTTGGGAGGACAAACGCCATCACTCCAAACATCCCCCCCTTCCTTCTTCTTCCCCCAGCTTTATGTGCTGAGCATGACATCATATGGTCTGGAATATCCCTTTGGCCAGTTGGGGTCAGCTGTCCCGGCTGTGCCCCCTCCCAGCCTCTTGTGTCCCCACAGCCTCCTCGCTGGTGGGGTGGGGTGAGGAGCAGAAAAGGCCTTGACCCTGTGTAAGCCCAGCTCGGCGACAGCTAAAACATCCCTGTGTTACCAATGCTGTACCCAGCACAAAGCCAAAACACAGCCCCATACCTGCTACCATGAAGAAAATTAACTCTGTCCCAGCCGAAACTAGCACATAAGCATATCAAACAATATGTATTTATGAATGGAAGAAAATATACTTTGGTTCAGGGCATAAGTATTTTGTTGAAAATCTCTGTGTGGAAATGGTACAGCATATTCAGCTGCAGCTACATTGTAAAGATATACTGATAATATCTCCTCACTGTTATATTAAGCACATGCTGTCTGCGAAACAGGAGTGTTGATGTGTTATTCCACTAGCCATATGAAGTGAAAAAGCCAGAAAAACTCAGTCCCTTTTTTAGAATTTCATTTTTGGAAGAATTTTCCACTGCTGAAAGGGAAGTGGCAGCGGGAAGCTTGTGAGTGGTCTGGAAGATAAACAACTTGAATCACGTGCAGACTGAGGAGACACAGCAGGTAAAATCCTTGCCCCTTTGAAGTCCATGGGCGGCTCAGCGCTGAAGGTGAGGGAGCCAGCCTTCACGAGAGCTGTTTTGGCTTTCCCTGGGATGTTGCAAAAGCTTTGCAAGACACACTGTTGGCTAAACAGTCAGAGTGTTGTGGAAGGAGGAGGAAAGCAGGAGCTACTTTTCCCATTGCAAATGAGAGTCAGAAATATGAACTGATCTCCTGCATTGTTCTTCTTCCCTGGAAACAAACTTAGTGTCCCAGGTTGAAAATTTTCTTGACCTGTATGGAGACAGGCACCCCAGAGGCCAAATGAGGTATTTTGAAACCCTACTGCCTCCAGGAAGAGCAAAGCTGTTTTGAGAAACGACCTTCATGCACACACGCTTGAAGTTGGAAGTCTGGCTGGGACATGGTTCATCACCTTCACTAGCGGGATTTCAGCACTCTGAGAGAAGAATATCTATTAGTCAGCACCCCAACTCTCTTCTCCAATACTTCTCACTATAAAATATTTTAGAAATTTGCTTTATTGGGAGAAGCTGTTTGAGCAACTTTCAGTAAGTCAGAGAAGTTCAGCTGAGATTGATTTGAAGTGCCACCTTCTTTCTGCTGCACAGAGAGGAGCTCTAGGAGAATGAAGAAGGATAATTAAGAAAAATATGAGAGCAAAGGATTTCAGACTCTGTGTGTGTGCCAGCAGTGGATAAATGGTTTGCTGACCAAGGAATAATACCTTCAGAAAAAAAAATCCTCACGAAAGTACATTGATATAATCTGAATGTCCTTTTACTGTGCACCCAGTCCTTGAAAAAAGGAAGTCTTGCTAGATATGGAAGAAACTTCTGGCATTTCATGTACACACATAAAGAAAATATTTTAAAATATAAGTATGAAAAGGCAATGAATTTCTCTGCTAAAACTGCCTGTGTCTGTGAGAGATAAGAGGGCAGAAGAAAGGAGAAAGAACAGTAATTTCTTTTAAATTCTTCTTGTAATCCACTTACAGCACAGCACCTAGAAACACCTTGCAATGGTTAGGCAGACACTCTGGCAGCACTACATACTACCCTGACCCTGACTGTTTCCTCACTCCCTCTCCTTGCAATTCACTTTCTTCACTACAGCAGTAAATTCTTCAGCTTAGGTGTTGTTCACAGCGACATGCTAAGAGGGACCTCTGCCCACTAATGCAATACATATTTATAACCTGAAGGACCAGTTAGCATACTAGTATTCAGGTGGTTAAATGTGCATGTGAAACCCTGAGCTGGTTTTTGCTTTGGCCTTTCTACAGCTCACCTCAGTGGCTCCCACAGCTCCAAAGTCCCCCATGGTGCTGAAAGCTGCAAGGCCCACCACCCGCCTGACCCTCCGCTGGCCATCTCCAGGACCAGCCATTCGTGCCAGCAGCCTCGCCCTGCATCAGAGGGGAGGAATTACCAGAAATGATTTGCGTTGTTTGATATTTTGGGTTCACCTAAAGAAAGGTGTTCTTGTCAAGCCTACAAAGCCCAGCTCTTTTTCCTGAATTTTGAAGGCAAAACTTCTGAGAGGGATAAACGATGGGCATTTAAGCTGGGGTCTTTAAAAAATTCATAAGAAGGAATAATGTTGTTGCTTGTGCTTTGTCTGATAAAGCTTGGGAATTTTAAGACACATCTCTCAGTTCCTCAGTTATGAGGAATGCTTAGGGACAGGGATAGGTTCTTCCCTTCTTGGTTGTATAAAACAAAATAAATAAATGAGACATAAAGAAAAAATTATGAGACCTTCATATCAGTGCCAATATTGGTAACAGACTCTAAATGTTCAGGTACCTCTAAACCTCTTAATACTTCTCAAGAGCAAAATTTCCAAGGATGTGTTTCCCTGTAGCGACAAACTTTGTTTCCAACATGATGCAACACACAGATTTGGTATGCTGTGCTGATTAGGGACTTACATGGGTTCTGCAAAAGATAAAAGATGAGAAAGTTTGTCTTATCTGAAAAAGTGAAAAATAACATACACTGCACATTGTGAAGTCGTGTTTACAAAAAGGGAGCTATTGCACACCGCTTTCACCAAGAGGAGAGAAATATTTGAAGCAGAAGATGCCCAGCTCCTTCCCTGCTGCTCTGAGGGACCAGCAGCAGCCATAGGTCCATCTGACCAGCCTTCGCACTCGTGCTGCTTCCCAGCTTCCTCTTGGGAAAGAAGCCTAAGCGAAAGCTAGGAGAGACTGAGAAATGTGTTCACAGATTCTCTGATGTTCCCCAAACGTATTTTCTTAGCTAACTCTTTAATGAGCATTTTGTCAAGGACAACTTAGGTATGTATCTGTGTTTCTTCATTATCTTGACAAACTCATTTCTTTTATGGTCTTCCTGAAGCAAAAACTAGCTTCTCGAGCCCAATTTTCACTTTTGCAGTCAAGCTTTTGGTAGCAAAAATTTCTTGTTTTTTTTCTCTTTGAAACTGTAAACATTAGGATGAGCACCACCAGGCACCGCTCTGCAAGTTTAAAAACCGTCCAAAAAGTTTATTGAGTTTTTATGCCCCAAATCCAGATTGTGTCTAATTATTCTCCTCCATCACACAATGTGTTCGAATCCTGTGCTTCCAGTAAACACCTCCAGAAGAAAGAAAATGCAGTATTTGTTCCCCAGGAAAGCTGTTACAGATGTGCATTATGTAGTTTCCTTTTCACTTTTGTTAAATTAAAGCAATATTTTAAATATCCTGAATACGGATTTTGTTTGCCTCTCTTATTACAAGGCCTGAAGGAAAAGCAGGAGACGGTCTTATTTCCTTAGCAACAGAGTCAGGTGTGATTTATGCCACTGTGCGTGCCCGCATCTGTCTCCAAGCAACAAACCAAACTGCAATGCCAACTGTTGTACGCACAATATACGGAGGGGGCTGAAGGAAAAACTCTGGAGCCCAAATACCTATCCCTGGCATCAAATAGGAGGCAAGACAAAACAAATACAGGGTTATCATAGAAATGGAAATCAATCAAATAATCTAAGGATATCAATTCAGCCTGCCAAATACACAGTATGCAAAGAATAATCTGTTTTAAATCAGTCAGGGCTGAGATGACAACTGTGGCTGTGTGTTAATACTTTACCGACGCTTTGCCTTGGCCTGTGACAGTGGTACCACTGTGTCTGCTGTCCCCGAGCTGGCTCAGCAGGAGTTCTCATGGAAAACAGAGTAATTGCACGGCAGAAAAATATTGTCTGTAATAAACCACTCTTTAAGTAGTTGCCAAAATTTGCCAAACTTCATTTGCCATTTCAAAGCTGTTTTCCCTCTGAAGTAAAGAGACTTGCATCTATGATTGTATCATGTTGCCAAACACTGTGTTTCTAAATAACAACTGTAAAGCTAGTGTGGCTTGCCAAATGCAATCATGACAGATAGCACTATTTTCCTGAAAAAAAATGCTGTTTTAGTTAAGGTGAAATTTGCTTCGGAAGCCGAGTTTTTTCCTGAGTGAAAGCTGCTGTTTATGCATCAGTCTCCCTGAGCCAATGCTTTTTAGGTGCTTTTCAGATGCAGAGCTGTGGGCTACAAAGAGCAAGCGAGCACTCCCTGGTGTCAACATTTCATCCCGACCCCGAGTTCACTCTTGCTGGAAATCCACAAAACCTCCGAAATACCGGAGTTCATTCCACCGCTTCATATGTGGTGGAAGTTCCGGGTCCTATAACACTGAAATCAAGGAAGACCTGCTGACCAAGAGGTAAGGATGGAGCAGGGAAATGCTGGGATCTCCCCGGGGGTCACCACCTGCTGGTGCTGGAGCCGATGTGCCCGTGCTTCATGGCCCTGAGCCCACGCTGCCGTGCCAGGCCTGGTGCAGAGGCAAAGCTGGCGGGATCATCGCCTCTCCTGCGCCCTGCCCTGCCACCTCAGCATCAGGAGCATCTTCTGCCCTGGGAAGAGGATTTTCTTTCAGTGCTTTGTGAGGTGGAAAACATCCGCAGGCCAGCACCTCCCACCCACGTGGCCTGGGTGCAACGCCAGCATCTACAGCCTGGAAATACCAGTAAGCAGAGGGGAAAGACTTAGTAAAGACCAGTAGACCACCCCTCATTTGCAGGGATCAGCTCTGAAATTGCAGCGATGCTGTGGGTGCATGGTCTCCGGCGAGCTGGGTGGCTTGGCTCAGGTTTCTGTCACTACGCCTGGCAGTGCCGGTCAGGGTTTATCCCAGCCCGGCTAACCAGAGTTAACCACAGTTCCTGCCTTTCCCAGGCAGGAATTCATTTGTCGTCATCCTTTAAGTGTTCAACTTTTCACTTCTTGGAGTGCTACCTAAGCAGTTGTACTCTGAAGCCAACCTGCCTCATTTCAGCACATCAGGCAATAGCTGCCTTGCCTTGTACTAGCAAAAGCTTCTAGACCACTTGGGGTTTTTAAACTTGCATAGTTTTGTGCTGAAGAGTTTCCTCCTCTTTTTTGAGGTGGCTTTTTTTTTTTTTTTTGGCCTCATCCTCTTGGAAAAGGATGCAGAGCATTTCCTACTTATTAGGCCATCCCCCTTTACCTCATATTTTTGTCCTGATTTTAAAAGTTGTATTTCTGTAGAGCTTCTCTAGGAGAGATCTCAGTTAAAACATTTTATGATAATGTACCACAGTTCTCATCAGCTGGCAGCTGTTCATTTAAAAAGAGCATGAAACTGTAAGGCATAAGGTTGAAATTCTTTTTTATAACATTATGTCCTGAAGTGGTAAATTCTTGCAGTAGTATAAGCCAAGATTTATGCTAAATATTGGATCAAAAAACCTTTAGGATTTGTAATCTGACTGCAGTTATACACTGCTTCCATAGATCAGGTCTCACTGCAGTTGTGAATATTTAAAAAGAAAATACAGTTTATCTTTGAGATCTAATGCAGTACCAAAATCAGGCTTGTTCTCCTATTGCCCTTTTTTAATCCAACAAAACCAAACACAGATTTTTACATCAAACAACAATCCTGCAGAGGTTCAAGAAATGCTAGCTAGCCCTATCATTACAAAACAGTTTAACATATGTCTAATTTCTTTTATGAAGAACTTTAATCATGTGAATAGTATCACCAAATCTGTGGGACTAATTGCATGCCTGGTGCTATCAACAAGCTCAAATGTCTTTTTCTTTAATCTGGGATGCAAATTCTGATTCAGTTTTATGGCATGCACCTGTTCTCTGCTCCCTTGCAGAGAGGCACGCTGCTTCCCCCTGCAAAGTGGCACAAGGTGCTAAAATCGAGAGCCTCTTCAAAACACACGGGAAGGCTGCCTGGATCCTTCTCATCTGGGCAGCCAAAGGATCTTTAGGCCCTTCTAGAAAAGTGAAAAACCCAAATGTCCCTCTTGTATATGTAAATACACGCATGTGAATCATGTTTTTCTGGTATAAAACTCCTGCAAAAGGAGAACCAGACCTGTGGAAAATACAAACCCATTTCAGTTGTTTCAATGCTCACCTGCTTATTATTTGTATATGCATTTTTACAAATCAGTATATACTTTTGAAAGGATCACAATGGAAATAAACCTCTGCATTTTATGCTTTCCCTGGATCACAGCTTTTTATACTTGAAAGAGTAAAAAAAAAAAAACTATTCAAGGCATTTTTTTTTTTTTGGCTTTGATACCCCTTCCTTGTAGGAGTATCTAAAGGATGAGCTAAAGTTCTATTACTCAGCAGCAGTCTATCCTTTTTATTAGTCAATATGCCTCATGTGCACTTGTTTGCTTCTGGCAAGCTCATTTTAAATGGTACAACTTTATTTTGGTTTGTTATTTTAATTAAAAGGAGCAGCCTGCAATTGTTAGAGAGATGTTTTTGTCTTAATCTCTTACCCTTTAGCTTGTTCATAAATACCGATTTCTTCAGCATCCTAGCGAGGCTGCTCATGGTTTTTCAGTGTATCTTTAGTGCTGCAGAGAAGCAGCCAGACTATGGGGTAATAAAAGACTGATTTCAACGCTGCCTTGCATCAGTCCTAGTAAAACTAATTAAATTCCGAGGCAAAACAGGCTGTCAGCAGCTCTGCATGTTGCGATTCCCTTCGAGGAGTTGGAGGCAGTCTTTTCCATCAATGTTCTGCAATACCACCCCAGTTCTAGGAGTAAGTGGACGCAAAACCATAATGACTAAATCCATCATCTGAGAAGCCTGAGAGGAAGATGTGTTTAAAGAAGCCCAGGCACAGCATGGAAATTGTGGAGTGCAGGGCTGGGCAGCAGCACCTGGGGGACCTGAGCGCCAGTCAGCAATGGCAGGTTGGCAGATGCCCACTGCAAAACTGCATGTTCTCCATATCCCTCCCTCTCCCCTCCTCAAAACTCCTGAAACAAGCACCCCTCTCTCCCCACGAATCCACAAAGCTATATTTTGTCGTGAGGGGAGAGGCCAAGAGAAGAGCACAGTCCTATGTCCCCTCTCTTTGTGGGACCAAAAAGGTCAGATGGGATGATGGCAGACAAGCACTCCCCTCCCGGAGTGACTCCCTACTCCTCAGGAAGGAAAACAGTGAACAGGCTGTGCTGCTGGACCCTTTGAGGCAGCTCATCGCTGGACTCCTTATGTCCTAAATTCTACACTTTCTACTTTTTCTTCCTTTCTTTTTGCCATAGAAATTGAAAAGCATCTGTGAAATGTCTATGCTTGACATTTCTGAGATGAGTTTCTAGCCCTGATACAACTCTTCTAGCAACAGTTAAGTACGTATCTGGGGGTTTGTTAAATTTTTTTTTTCTTTTTCTTTGGCTCTCATTGAACTGTGTTGCAGATTTGTAATTTTTTTTCAATGACATACATGATCTTTCCTAAACATTTTCTCCAGCCTGTGTGATTTGAAAAAATGCCTAATGAAGTAGTCTTCTGTGTCTGTACTCTGCACCATAAACATACACATTAGCTCTTGAGGTACCAATTCCCAATCGACATGCAAAACCCATCTGCTTCTTCACTCACTATCTAGAAGAGTAATTTCTCATTCCCCAATGAAGCTTTAACCAGTAAAGGATCACAATGGCTCCATTTAAAATTTCCCTAAACAGCAATAAAATATTATTAATCCCTTTCTCCTCTCTGGTCCCAGATCACTAACAGCCATCATAAACAGCAAACTGGGCTATTTGTCTATGCTTCAGCTCATGCAGGAATAATTTTCTGTTTGATTCCTCAATCAGATCTGCAGACTTTCCATCAGCTGCCTGTTTTATTCTCAACCCACACAAGTCAGTAAAATTGTCATCTTTTAAAAGCAAATATTGTACCTTCCCAGTTACATTTTCATTTAAAAAATAAATCAATAGCGTTTGTAACTGATAACCAGATTATGATTGCTTTTAAGATTCTGGTATCTTTCCCATGAGATAATCTGACAGCACAATAAAATACATCTATCTATTACAAGGAGCACTCACACATACAATTGGTCTGTTTTATAAGAGACCGTAAATGAGATTTAGGATTTTAAATAGCCTGCATGACTTTCCTTCCTCTTAATTTCCAGCTGCTTGATTTACAGAAGTCTTTCTTCCTTGAGAAGAGTTTTTAGGGCTTCAAGACTTTTATATATAGATATATATAAAACCCCATGTATATACACATACATACAGACACATACACCCCTACTTATATAACAAAGCAAGAACCTTCTTTTCATGCTTCTTCCACAGAAACTAAAAGGAGGTGAGCCACTTTGCTCTCTGCAAAGCTCACCTGAAGACGTTCCTCTCTCCATTGTCCCTGTTTCCTCGCTACAGCCTTCACCCCCAGACCTAACACAAGCACTGATCCCTACCTCAAAAAAAAAAAAAACTGTTCTGCAATCCACCTGAAAGCAGAGGCGAAGAGCATCACTAAAATAATTATATCCAGTAGTGCCCCGGCACCATTTGTCTTGGTGTGGGGCCATTGTGTTTTCACAGTACAGGGAAAACATTCTTTGCACTCTGGGGCTGGAACTGAAAAGTGCAAGATTTGCCTCATCCCCCTGGGAAATACTGAGTGTTATGCTTCATGAGCAGCATTAATTACTGCCCAGGTGACTCTGGGGTTGCACTTTACTACTGTGAACACACACAAAAAACCAAAAAATTACTGAAGTAGGAGTGGCAATGGGAGAAAAGCCAGCCGGGGTGTGACTGCGGGCTTGTGGGCAGCACTGCCCTGGTGCGGATCATGGGCATGACCCTTTGTGGGTGGGAAAAGCAATCCCAGGGAAGAGGCACTCCCTGGGTTGGTAATTTCAAATTTTTAATCTTAATTAAAAATTACACTGTTTGGTGATTTAAAATGGTTACATTTAATGGTTAAAATCTCAACATGATAAGGCAGTGGGGAGGCGAGGTCTCCGGCATCCATGCCCTGGAGGCTCTGTGTGGAGAAGGAGGGTCCCTGCAGAGCCATGGCAGCCCCACAGGCTATCTCAAGTAAAGGTGCAGAAACCCGTGTGCTGGTGGAGAGCAGCAGCAGCCAGCTTTTTTAAGTGTTTATTCTGTGCAGAGGGGGAAAAAGCAGCCAAAACCAAGCTTGAGTGTCATTATCAATGCATAAACAAATAGGCAGCAGGTGCTTGTGTACGTAGATGTGATATTTATTGTATGCTAGCATAAAAACATAACTAAGATGAAGCAAATATTCCTTGTATTGCCAGATTCAAATCTGTTTGGCATCCTTATTCCAAAAGGCCCTGATATTGTGGGTGTAGCATTCCTGTTGCATAGGTAATCTGGAGACAGAATTGAGGAAGGACACCATTGCTCTTCAGCAAGCTAAACCACATTTTATTTCATTATGTTTTTCAATTTGTGAGCTTGTAAGTGCTGTCAGATGAAATAAAATAGTCACACACAACCTTCTACTAATGCAACTGCAATGACAGCTTAAAAAGCTTAAATTCCTGTTACTCACACATAAACAAAGCCTGATAGTGATGTCAATTTTCAGTTTTTCAGTTGATCCTGATTCTTAAGAAAATCTTAGGGCTTCTGAGATTACCATCTAAAGCAACCATTGGACTTGCACTCAGCACCAGGTTAGCAACTGCCTAATGCAAAGGAGATTTTCAAGAAAGAGCAGCGTATTACCATCTAACACCCAGGCACTGCCCGAAGTCCTAGCCTTCACCCTGGTTTGGTGCATCCCTTGAGTGAGACAAGGGTGGCTCTCAGCTTGTTCCTGCCCACACCTGGGCATCCTTCAGAGCCCACCAAAAGGAGGCAACCTGTTTGAGTCTGTCTTCTCACCCGCGCACTAGGCTGCGTGACCAGCAGCAACCATCCTTCATCTTCCTTGTGGGCTCTCCACCGTGGTGGGGCCAACAACCTTGTGGACTCACAGGGCATGCAGGACACAAACACCACAGCAGAGCTTTGAAAGCAGGCAGATACCACAGCTGAAAACCAAACTGGGCTGTCGGAGAGCCTGCTCATGGTTGTGATCCCCCAACCAGCACAGCTGGCAGGCTCCAGCCTCCTGAGAAACTAACCGCGGTATTTCGAGCTACCACGCTGTTGCGTGTGAAGCCTAACTTTGCTGTCAACATTCTTTGTGAATATTTAGATACCATTACCACGAAAAACAAGACAGCAGATGCATGCAAATATATTTCAAAAGTTTTCCTGTAACACTTTAAAACACTGTTTCTTCACTGCGTGCTTCTGCTTGTCTTCAGTCTAAGAAGATTTGCTGGGGACTTGTGTCATTAAAAAAGAGGTAAGTCTGAAGTGTATTATTTTTAATGCTTTGATGCTACATCATTTCATTGATGGAGAGACTCAAGGGGTGACCGTATACCTGTGATTATCTCCCGCCGTGGCCATGGAGAGGCTGAGTGGGGGCATTCGCCATCACACCGACACGTGGCCCACAGCCCCCCAGTTCCTCAAGCTCCCTGGCAGGGACAGAAAGTCAGGGTCACTGCACAGTGCCGAGCTGCGCCCCTGCACAGCACAGTGTTTGGTGTTAGCAAACAAAGTGAGTGCCAGGCTCCTGCTTTCACCTGCTAACCTTCCTGGAAAGGTGCCATGCTTTAAATGGATAAAGATAGGAAAAAATTACTGAAGAAACTCTGATAACACTTTTCTATCTTTTCCTTTCCTCCCCTACACTTTATTCTGTTTTCATTATATTACTATAGGCACCTAATCAAAATCAGGTCAATCCCATTACAGTGAGAGCAGTGCTTTAATGTCAGAAAAGGCCAGAAACCTGCCCTTATGGAAGCAGGAGATTTCCCTGGTGTAAGAGACAGCTTTAATGCCAGAGACCCCCTGACCCCAGAGTTAAGCCACATACATCCAACTCCCCAGCTGGAATAGGAGCAGCCAGAGAACACTCTCTGTTGGTAAAAATTACTGTCTGTATCTGTTAAAGCAGCCCCAGTCCTTCTCCCTGGCCTAGGTCAGCCCCTCTGGTGTTAAAACTCAGGGGAAGGCAAAGGTAATATTGCTGCCAGCTCGTCCCCTGCACGGCTGCCTGGGCCAGCACGGACACCGGCTGCGCGCACAGTTAGAGCTGCTTCTCATAGAATCATAGACTGATAGAATGATTTGGGTTGGAAGGGAACTTTAGAGGCCACCTAGTCCACCCTCCCCCTGCAGTGAGCAGGGACACCATTAACTAGATGAGGTTTCTCAGAGCCCCGTCCAACGTGGTCTTGAATGTTTCCAGGGATGGGGCCTTCACTACCTCTCTGGGAACTCATTCCATATATATCCATAACCCATTCCTTTTATATCCATACTTTCTCAGAACTGATTTAATCAGAGATGAAGGTTACAGCTTCTTCAGTTTTGCTGCTGCTTGTTTCCAGCAATTTTGTATCATTGTAGACTTGGACCTGCAAGGGTTTCTGGTAGAGTCATTAACCCAACGCGGCCCAGAGGCTGTGGGCATGGGGCTGCAGCACATCCCGCTGTCGCGCTGCTCGCTGTGCCATGGGCTGGGACAGGCAGCTCCCTGATGTGGGACACGTGCCGGTGAAAATGGACATGCACTCAAGCTCCATTAGCACCTTTCTTCCTGCAACTTCCAACGCTTGTTTTTCCTGCTGCCTTGGCTTTCTGGCTCCTTAGCAGTGTTAGGTGTATCTCACTGCTACTTAGCAAAGGCAAAGATGCACCCCACCATGCCAGCTTTAGTGTATCTAACATTTCATAATGCTCAAATTATGCCAAACTGACTCAAAAGTGTGACCTACACGGCATTTTCAGAGTGAATTGATGTAAAATACTATACCAACACCAGAGAACAGGTCTTAATTCATGTTGTCATGCATTTTAATCTTGTTCTCTTTTTATTTTCCTAAAGAAAAGTTGATTCGTGTTGTGAAGCTGTGATTATACATATGTTAATGTTAATTTTCAACTGCCACAGTTCTTTCAACTACTCTAGTTTTTTTCCCTAGGTTTCACAAGGATGCATACAATGTCTTCACAAGATTAAATAAGACTGAATAACTATGTTGAGCTACATAACCATTTACAATTCAATAGCTGCTTACATAAATGTAAACAGCGTATGCCCTGTCTCTAAGAAACTTCATATTTCTGATATGTCAAAGCAACATTTAGATGGAAATTGGAAGTCAGCTAAATTACATGCAGCAGAATTTAAGAGTAGTTTTATTTATTAAATTGCCTTGAATTTGCTGGACACAAAAGAAAAAGTAAGCTTATAAAATCATATTCTACATTAAAAACTGATTTATTAAGAAATACAATGAACTGAACAGTTTGTTCCTGGTGACTGTGTCCTTCAAGATTTTAGAACCAATAAATTTCACTTTCACATTCCATTTTTATTCATAAACTGGAAAACAAGGTTGCCTACTTTTTCTGCTCCCAACTGGCTTTTCATTTTTGAGAGAAATCATCTTTGGTAGAACTTTTTGAGGAAAATGGACGAGTGTCTGCAGACGTAAAACAGGCTTTTTCAATCAAAAGTTGGTTCATCATTTCAATCGATTTATTTTCCGATGCATAGCCAGCGCATAATACTTCAGAATTTTGGCATGCTTTAAAATGTTGACAACAAACATGCACTGCTTGGGATTATTTTTCTTGGTGCATCAGAGATGTAAGTATATAATGTATACTGAAGTAGAAGATGGGTGAGCAAGTAATTTGAGAATCAGAGATGCCAACTCCCTTTGTCTATCTCTGATGCTACAGGGATTGCAACAGGGGATAAGGCGATGACAGGCCATTTAGACCTTAGCTTTCCATGAGATCAGCTTCAAAGTTAAACCACAAAAATGTTCTTTGTTTTTAAAGGTGTGTTTTTCCTTGCTGATGCTTATGTGCCGGTTTCGCAACAAAAAGGCTGCTACTTCTTTCTTCAGTGAGTTTACAAAAAGCATTTGTATTGATATGGTCTTTTCATACCAGTGCAAATGTCTGTACTAGAGAAAGGTGCAAAATTAGTTTCTTGGTTCCAATTAGTACAAAATTTAACATTACTTAGCCCAAAACATGGAGCTAGATTAAATGGCCGGTGCAAGACAACGTGGTTAAATCAGAAATGTAAGAGTTAGGACCACAGGAAGAGGACCGTTCATGATTTTAGTGTCAGCCTGTTCTTTGCTCCCTGGGGCTGCCCACAGCTTCCTTCTGCCCAGCTGAAAACAAGAACTCAGCCTAGCTCTCTCGCACTTCTCTCTTTCACCAGAATAGACTAATTCTGTACTCACAGTGCCATAAGGCAATTTGCAGTAGTATAAAAGACATTGCCAGCTCAGACTATAAGGCATTTTCATCATTAGAGCTATTAGAAATAAAAGCTTCATTCCTGTACTCTTGACTCTGTCTGGAATTGGAGGTGAGAGTCCAGACCATTTAATAGGAACTATGGCCAAATCACTGAGATACCAAATTCTCAATTTCCCATAGAAATTAGAGGTAGATTAGGTGCCCCATCACTGCTGTAGATCTCATCTGATCCTTAGCTTGCTTTAAAGACGGTGGCCTTGCCAGTGCAACACTGAATTGTACATTCCTCTGCATGGCATACATACACACACATGTATCTGGGGTGCTATCAGGGGACTAGTCCCAATCTTCTTCACCATTGGGAATGAGCTATATACATTCTTTATACTGAACATTAATTCAGGAGGCCAGTGCACAAGTGTCTGTTGCAATCCAGTACGATTCTCTTCCTTTTTGCATGGTGTTATGTTTCCCAACATAGGACTATACTGTCATATCGTATTCTTTAAAAATACTGGACATGCCACTTGTAGGCATACTGCATGCAACCTGCTGTGCTGAACAGTTAGTGCTTTTTCTAACACTGCTGCCTGTGCTCCAGCTGCAGCAATGACAGAGCTTTACCTCTCTCCCTGCAAGCAGTTATTATTTGGCCTTTCCCCCTTAGTTTTATCTTAGCCCATTTCACTTCTGCGAGTTACAACTTCTCCATCTTCAAATTAGTTCTCTTGCTGTTAAGTAACTTTCATTTAAGACGGTGAAGAGCCCACTGCAGACAACTGTGCATAGCACTCTTATTAGGTTAACCCCTCTGCAGCAGGAAGGCTTAGATCAGACACTGGCCCTTTTCAGTCCAAATGTCATTTCCAAGAATAATTTCCCCTGGTTGCTTAGCAACTTCTCTTAATCTTTCTGTTCTCTCATTCATATCAATATCCCGTCCTTTGGCCACATGGCAAAGCCAAGGCAGGCTGCCTCTGGCTTGCTGTTCACAATGTCCTGGTAAAAACAGTCAGAAACTCACTGGGACCCATTTTCATTGTTTTGCTCCCAAATATAGTTGCTTTTATGGTTGGTTTGTTCAAGGAATACACAAGGCATAAGGCATAAGATTTGCAGGCAACAAGGAAACAGATCTACTGTTGCCTTTATGCACCGAAACACAGGGATGTGACCAAGTTCAGCTTTGTGGTCTGTGAGGGACCCCAAGATGGGCAGAGGCTGCCTCTTGCTCTGTTCTCAAGCAAGCACCTGAGGAAATCTTCACGCCAGCGTGTAGGGATAAGCTTCAAACTCCTAGAGAGTTCCTGTATTTTTTTTTAATTTCCTTTCCTTTTTTTCTTTTTGAAAACCTTTGAGAATTTTGTCTGAAGCTGGCAGAACAGCAGCATGGCTCAGGAGGAAGATGCTCAGAGTTTAGAGGAGTGTTGTGGTTTAACCGGGCAGGCAGCCGAACACCACCCAGCCGCTTGCTCCTTGCTCCCCCTCAGTGGGAGAGAGAATCGGAAAAAAAGTAAAACACATGGGTTGAGATAAAGACAGTTTAAAAAAAACAATCAACATTCTTCTAGTACTACATCCAAAACACAGCACTGTGCCAGCTACTAGGAAGAAAATTAACTCTATCCGCCCCTTATTCTATACAATCTACATCATGCCCAGGTCTTATCCTTTCTAATGCATTCCAATTAATCACCACCAGTTTCCCCATCTTTCAATATATACACAGAGATTTCATCCCCTTAGTCTATGGACCATCCCTCTAAGATGTCCGTTGAGTTCATTTAGTCCATGACTTTGGGGTCCATCTGTCATAACAGTCTTTCAGGGCAGGAGAGAGAGTGTGTGGTGTTGAACCGTTGCATGCTGAAGCCAGTTCTGCTTCCATCACCACTGCACTTCCTTTGTTTCATCAAAGGAAGTTAATTCCTCATTAATCTGGGTGATTACTACTATAATACCGTTGATATGACATATAGCAACCATAAAAGTGATGGCATATAGTATTATACAGCAATTAACATCATACCATTCTGTTCATTGGCTATTTTCACCCAAATCAAATCCCTTTGAGCTACACATCGGACTTCTCCATGCTTTCACATCACCCACTGAGTGCACTTAGATCTTTGAGCAAAAGCAATTCCACAAATGGGTTTGCCATTGCCCAAGGTGGAAGTAACCCAGACTGTCTTCCCCAGTATATTTTTTTACATGCACTACAGGGACTTTATCCCCTTCTACAGTACATAAAAGTTTTGATTTGGCAGGGCCAGCTCAGTTGGCAGATCCTCTACCTTTGACATTTGTCTATGAGGTTGTTTCGGAAATGAGTTCCGTTGTCTGACTCAATTCTTTCTGGGGTGCCATGTCGCCACAGGACTTGTTTTTCAAGGCCCAGGATAGTGTTCCGGGCAGTGGCATGGGGCACAGGATATGTTTCCAGCCATCTGGTGGTTGCTTCCACCATGGTGAGCACATAGCGCTTGCCATGGTGGGTTTGTGGGAGTGTGATATAATCAATCTGCCAAGCCTCTCCATATTTATATTTCAGCCACCATCCTCTATACCAAAGAGGCTTTAACCGCTTGGCTTGTTTGATTGCAGCACACGTTTTACATTCATGGATGACCTGTGCAATAGTGTCCATGGTCAAGTCCACCCCTTGATTATGAGCCCATCTATAAGTTGCATCTCTTCCTTGATGGCCTGAGGTGTCATGGGCCCACTGAGCTAGAAATAATTCACCCTTTATGTTGCCAGTCCAGATCCACCTGAGCCACTTCAATCTTAGCAGCCTGATCTGCCTGCTGGTTGTTTTGATGTTCTTCAGTGGCCCGACTCTTGGGTACATGAGCATCTACATGACGTACCTTTACAACCAGGTTCTCTACCCGGGCAGCAATATCTTGCCACAGTGCGGCAGCCCAGATGGGTTTGCCTCTGCGCTGCCAGTTGTTCTGCTTCCATTGCTGCAACCACC
>BOSO01019770.1:9570-25190 GCA_018403395.1 Gorsachius goisagi
CCAAACAAAAACATGAACGAAACACTCTTAAAAACAAGAAAAAATCCCCTTTGGGGGCTTGCAACACAAATGTTACTCTGTTAGCGCACAAAATTCAGAGGGTAAACCTGACTAGAAACCGAAGTGCAAGCCAGGCGTCTGTTTTCATTGTCCATCAGAGAGAAATGCCAAGGAGCGAGCAAACAGCAGAAAGTGCAAAGCAAATTGGATTCTGAAAAGCCTTGCAAGGGTAAGCGTTTGAGGTATCCTTTCTAAATCAGAGTACACAACGTTTAGCACGCCAGCATCCATCCAGGTTAATTAGGCTGAAGTCCTGTGCCATCGGCTGGGTGGATAACTGAGCATCGCAACAGATGAACGAGTGGTACCCACCGTGTCACAGGAGAAAAATACCATTGTGGATGCGATGGGACTGGTAGTATTTGCACCTTCACGGATGATAAAGATGACACGTGCAGGTGCTGGGCAGTCGATAGCGGAGAATGTGTTTCTCACCCGCGCAGCCCTCCCGGGAGATGCAGAAACCAACCTCTCCTGCCTAAACAAGCTTTCCGGCTGGGCTGGGCACTTGTAGGCTATGCTAGTTGTCTTCAGCAGGTGCATTAGGAATTGCAAAGGAAAACTATTCTGCTGGTTTAAAACAGGCCTGTGAGCAGTAGAGAGGGTCGTTTGGGGGTAATGCAGAGAGGGCAGCCTAATTCAGCATCTCTCTGGTCTGGATACCAGGTCTTGAGCGTTGTGACTGTGCAGGGCTGTCCGGAGATCTGAGGTGGCAGGCTGGGTCTACCATGAGAGAAGGGCATGTTACATGAATGTCACTTAACCTAAGGATCTTCAGGAGCCATTCTGTTATAGCTAGCAATGAGGAAAGAAATAAAATTTAAAGAAGAAAGTGTCTTCTTGCAGTAAACAGAGTTTTAATCGTCATGGAAGTGAGGCGGACAAAAGGACCGGGTAGCTCAAGGAAACGGTCTACGCTGAGTCAAGCTCAGCAGTGATTAAAAGCTGCTACCACTTCATGGTAGTTCAGGGGATATTTGAGATGAGCCGATAGATCTCAGACCACAGGCATCAACATCTTTGTAGCACCACCTAATTGGCTCCCATGTTGGCAGTCTCAGCAGTGCTGCCACGGTTTAAAGGGGTTGCGGGGTGTAAATCCACTGCTCTGGGTGGGGAACAACCGGGGGTGCTCTGGCGGAGCAGGCGATGGAGGCGTAGGCAAGCTTGTCATGCCAGTGGCTTTATTTTTCTTGCTCTGAGGAGAAATAAAAGCTCCCAGCAATTCCAGCCGTCAGCTCAGTCCTGCTCGGAGAACTGAGATCGTTCCAATAAAGAAAGCCAACAGGAAGGCAAGAATTTGTAGCCTTGCGCCTCTAATTGCAAGGCTCTTCCCCAGCCCCATTAATTTCCTGTGAAACTGAGAAGTTTAGTCAGCATTAAATCTGGGAGTGTTGCCTTCCATTGGGGCTCTCTGTTATGCAGCAGACAGGCTTACATTTTTGCTGTGACAAATATTTTATTGACATTGATACAATATATACATTGCAAAAGAGCATTCAGGATGAAGTATTCCTCTATTTCAGTGGGGAGACATGTTTGCTATACAGATGGCTGGAGTAAATCTGGCCTCACAATTAAAACGTGTTTAGAGTTTGTAGCAAAGTGACTGATGGATTAGGCTCAGCGCTCCATCAATTCCCCCCCCCCTCCCCGTGCCTCTCTGTAGAACAACATTGATGGCAGGTCATAAATAGCCATTTGTACAAAGTGCAGGAACTCTTTAAGTATCATTTTATAGCTAGGTCATATATTCCAAGTGGCTGGCAAAATGCAAAGTGCTTGGGGTCTTTAAGCAGCAAGGGCAATAGACTGTGGGTGGCAAGCAATACCTTTCTATTTGTACCAAGGATGGGTTGTCATGTAAGGATGGGGATATTCTTAGTATCCTGGTAAATCCCTTATTTGCTGCACATAGAAAATTCAGGTCCTTTCCTAGAGAGAGTGGGGCACTAAACAGGGCTTCCTGGCCACATTCCTGCCTGGTTAATTATAGCCCCGCTCTTCAAATCTCCCAAACGCTTCCGATTAGTGCAGGTTTTTCACTTTGCTTTTTGCCCTGTACTCTTGCATCATTTCCGTGGACACCACTGAACGGCCACTTTATTCTTCTCCACAAGTTACTCATCTCAAGGCTGGGGGAAAATTATGTGTTACATAAAGGCAGGCGGGCTCTACCAATTGTGAATTATTTCGGTGGTGCTTACCACCGCTCTGGAAGGGGCCCATTGCTCATCAAACAAAGCTAAAACTAAAAGCAGAACAGAAATGTGAAATATTAAGGTAAAAGCACTGCAGTAACGGTCGCCACACACTATGGGCAGGGAGGGGTGGCAAAGGCATGGAGCAGAGTCCGGACGCAGCGTCTTGTCTCAACAAGAAGAGGAGCACTGTGTGTCCCCATGACACCCCCCACCCCCCACCCCAAAATTAGCCAGTTCCTAAAAGCACCATTAGCCAAGAAGATGCCTTTGCGGTGCCCTTGTAGCGTGGCGAACTCAAGCACACGACCACAGGCTACTGCCCAGCCAGGGGTGGCTGCTAGCAGGGCACCCATCTCCATTGGCAGGACCCAAGCTAGGCTCCCAAGCTGCATATCTTCTGCCGTGATGTACAGAGACCATGGAGACTTCTCAGCTGCCAGAGAGAAGAAACCTGCAACAGAGGAGGTTGAGCCCCAAGGAAACCTCTCCTTTCAGGGCTCACCATGTAGAAGCAATGTTCACATTGCTAGGAAATGTCCCCGCTCTTCAGATTGATTCTCACCCAAGATGTAAAGCCAAGAGTAAACTTCTTGGTGACCAGAAACTGCATCACAGGCTACAGAGCTTTTTGAAAACACCTATGAATGAAGAGAGCACATTGGCCTGCAGCTACCAGCAACTCCTGGTGCCTACTACTGCGGTGGTAAAGGACGAAGAGCTTCAGAAGGAGGTTGTGGTTCAGACAGGCTGCCCAGGGGGGTTGTGGAGTCTCCTTCTCTGGAGATATTCAAAGCCCTCCTGGACGCTGTCCTGTGCCCCCTGCTCTGGGTGAGCCTGCTTGAGCAGGGGGGTTGGACTGGGTGATCTCCTGAGGTCCCTTCCAACCCTTGCCATTCTGGGATTCTGTGATCCCATGGCTTTCCTGAGGCAATGATGCTCTGTTGAACTCTAACTCCCAGGTGCTTCCACACTGAAACGTGTGTTCAGCTCACAAGCTCAGTGCTTCCAGGCATGTTGTCCCTGGATTTGTCCCTAAAGCCAAGCGTGACATCTACAGCTGCCCCATGGCGGAACCTCTGTGGTGTCTGGGGTGGGAGAAAGCTCCAGGGAAAGTCTGCATCTTACCTTTTCTGTGATTTCTGGCTTCAAGTTTTCCACTGGTTTAAAAAGTAGTAGTGATAGTCCAACCATTTGTAGTTAAGGGACGGAGATCGCTAAACCCTAGTGTAGATTACAAAGAGGAGGACAAGTCCTTTTCCCACCCTGGAGTCCTGCCATGGATCCATTTTCTGTAATAGTGACTAATATATTCTTTGAGGCACAGAGAGCAATTCTCCTCCCCGGCCTGTTACGGCCTGACAACAGCAGCAAAGCTTACCTGAGGAATAAACAAGGAATTATTTATTTGTTCTTGGCGCAATTAATTCCTGGCTTGGAAACGCAATGCAGAAATCAGGCTATTTTCACATGTGCGTTGTAGTAAAATGGTCTCAGGCTGAGACATGCCTGGCAGTGCCTCGGGCCTCAGAATTAGGAGGGAACCATTTTATCTGGAAATAGATAGAATCCCGTTATGGCACTGGAAAATACATTCCCCTCCCAACAGGATGCAGTAGCCTCCAACAGCCAAAAGCCCAGGAAACCTGATGCCAGGAAAATCCATCTGCTTTCCTGGGCTGCCAGGCCAAGGCATAATCATGGCTGGTGTTAAAAACATATCTGCAGAAAAACATGGAAAGTGAGTTTTAGGCCCTGTCGCTTCATACGAGCCAAGCTCAACTTCTCGGGAGCATCCTGGAATCTGTCTCCAACAAATGCATCTCTTGAAGTATTAATATACCCAGTATTTTTTTCGTTTTTTTTTTTTAAGGATCACATTTTCTGTTGTTAGATGAACAAGTCAAACACGGGCCTGGCTGAACACCTCCTCCCACGCTTTGTTGGAGAGAAAGCTGTAGAGAGGACACACACGTGCATGCAAGTGGCTGCTGGCAAATACCTGTCTCGCACAGAGGAGGGTGGGAAGCAGAGGGTTCCCAGTGATGGGTTTCAGCGACAGGAGCTTTTGCACCGAGTATCTGCATTTACTGCTCTTACTTGATGTGAGAATTAAAGTAATCAGCTTGCTTTGCAGACGTATAACGTAGCTGGCTTCTCACCCTGCCAGAGGCAGCTGCATTCTAATAAAAGGAAGAAGTAAGGAAAAAGGAGGCAGAGCATGAAAGGACCGAGTGTGTTGGAAGGACTTGTACAGGGCCAGATTGAGACGTCTTCCAAGCAAAAGCTTACGTGTGCAGGGTGCTGCACATTCATCTATAATCATAGAATCCCAGAATGTTTTGGGTTGGAAGGCACCCCTAGAGGACATCTAGTCCAACCCCCCTGCAGGAGCAGGGACACCGCTAACCACATCAGGTTGCTCACAGCCCNNGGGCAACCTGTTCCAGTGTTTTACCACCCTCATTGGAAATAATTTCTTCCTTATATCTAGTCTATCTAGTCTATATCTACTCCTAAAGCAGACAGTCAGATGCTACTCACTTTTAATGCTGCTCTGAAACCATACAGCGAAGCAAAGGCTATGCGAGACTGATCTGCGGGCTCCCAGCTATCGTAGAGAGCTGCGTTAATGGGACCTGGTAGCCAAATGGTCTCAAACACAACAAGAGGCTTTGAAAGTTCCCTCACTATGCATAACACACAAATATCCTATACAGCCACTTAGGTCCAGCTTTGCGAAACAGCACATTAACCATGCTGGCAACTGTCTGGATGAGCCGTCTCACTTGCCATCGCTACCACCAAAGGAGCCAAAGCAGCCTTAGTAAGAGTGGAAAATTTGGGCCAAAAAGGCCTGGGACTCTATTTGACATCAGGTACGTTGGTTCATTTTTTTCAGTTGATTGACACTAAAGGGATGGGAGCGAGGCTTACGATGGACATTGCTGCTGCTGTTCATTTCAGGCTATTAGCATGAACAGCAACAGCCGTTCCATGCTGATGCCATAAGATTTTCGGCCATCTGTAACATTTAAGCCTTTCTCCGTCCACTATGAAAAGTAGCTCAGGGAAGACAGGTAGGGGAACAAATCCTTTGGCTCCTCTTAGCAGCTAGGAGAAGATGATAAGGCTTGGAAGGAGCGATTGCAGATGTTCTTCTCTTCTGTAATGCTTCACTTCAACGAACCCAGTGGGGCAGAAATCCAACTGAAAATCCTTATTACATCCATAGCTGCTGCTAGTAAAAAGGTAATCTTCCCAGCTTGCCCAAGAGTTCCAAGGGAGGAAGGACTCTTTATTCCATCTACTCAGGTAGAGGAGGAAATTACTCTGACCATTTCCATCTGTATGGATTCCCTACCCACAGTGCTCTGTGTGACAGGGCAATAAAAAACTATGACCTCAGATTTCAGATTTGTAAGATTAAACAAAAATTCTTTTGAATTGCAGAAGACATTCGTGGTTGGGGGCAACAGTTAATTAACTGCCCACTCACCATGTCTTCCTGCATGGTAAAGGGACGACACCGCTTCTAACTTGGAGCAGATTGTGTTTACTCATGATTTCATTGATCTGGGTCCTTGCTTTGCTAAGCACTTTTAGCTTTCATCCTGTAAGGATTTGCTGCAGAAGACATAAATCAAGCAATTCAGAGCGCCAACATAGGCTGAAAGCTTAACAATGACAGCTGTCACGGAAGACATTGAGGCGAAAGATGATGGTCAGGGCATTATTAGAGCAGAAATGCCTCTGGTAAATCCTTCCTGTGTGGATGTTAATTGAGCTGAATAATTAGCTGGATTAAGAGAGTGAAGGCAGGTGATTTTGCGGGGATTAAAGGAAGACCTGCAAAGGAATACCTGAACTGATATGCCTAGCCATGAGTGGAGTTTGGTGGATAGGTGTCCAGAAGCCGTTCCCCATAGGACATCCTCATCAATGAGTGAGAAAGAAATTTTATGAGTTGACTTTCTCATCAGGGATCCTAGGAAATTGGGGATTTAACTCTTTGCTGGCACTGGTATTCTGTATTTTCCTCGATTTATGCCTGCGTTCTTCCTCTGAGTAAGTTTTCCATCCTTGCACAGCTAATGCCAAGGGCCAATACATTTAGCTTTATGATCACCAGGACTGCGGTGAAAACTGGCTGCTTCTGGAGGCGCAGATCCACCACCAGCAGGAGGAGGAGGGCCTGGTGCCAGGCAAGCGCTGGCCAACAGCAGTGGTTCCCTTCTCTTAGTGAAAGGTCCCAGAAGGCGTGACATGAGGAGGTTTTGTCTGGCCTTCAGGGCTGAAATTCTGACCAGTCTCTCAATACTGGATGTTTCAGGTAGTCAGAAAATATTATGGAAAATGTAGGAAATCTTGCTTTTTATTACCCTGCTGTTTGCAGTAATGACTGTGCAGTAGCCCTGGACAGAGATATATGGTTTACAGTAGAATTTCCATCTCCATAGATTTCTTTTCCATGGTTATTTATCATATTTGTCCTTCTTTAGCAGCACAACCATCAGTTATACACAATATAAAGGAGGAGGTAATAAAGTGCCAAGTGCTGTGCTCTTGTCTTGCCAGCCTCAGGACTGCTAATGGGACCATCTGGCTCCAGGGCCCTGTTTATCGCAATGGACACAAAGGGACACCTCAGGGTGAAGGGTAAAATCCCTCCTAACGGACAATTGTGAAACATCAGACCCAAGGTGGCTTGGCGGCATTTCTGCCCCAAGCCCTCCTGGCTCGCACGCATGACATTACAGAAGATGTTACAGATCTGTTTTCCCCTTCTGCCCCTCAAAGATTTCATCACAGCGTCTCTTAAGGCTGATATCAACCACGTTGCTGGCAATTTATCATTCAGAGACTGCACGTTGCCCTTAGAAATCCCAAGGCAAGGCATCACAAAACCAGCACGGTTTTTCCATCTTCCACTACTCATCGAACGGTTCTTCCACCCCACTTTTAAAAAGCCACACAGCCCTTCTGGTTCTCACCCAACAGTGTCCAACTCTTGCTTCACCGAGGAGCTCTCTACCATGCTTCCCACGCTGGGGCTGGTCAGCAAAGCTTCACCGCTCCCCAGACCTGGATCCATGGCTCATCAAAGTTACAGGCAAACATCCCTGCTGTTCTCATAACTCTCAGTCTTCTCTGGGAATCTAACAGCATTTCTGGGAACCTCCTTTTTATGGGGTAAGATGAGGGGAGAAGAAGGAGACAAGGAGCATCTCAGCCTCTGCGTGGCAGAGAAAAGCTAATAGTATTTCTGCCTCTGCAGTGACATTTTTCAGGGCTGGAACACCAGAGCTGATCAAAATAAAATAAACTGCACCCCTTGTTTTAGTTTGTCCTTAATTTTTTCAGTGTTTTTCTGGGTTTCTTGAGAAACTACCCATAGATATGCTGTGATCCTAGTGACCTCCTCATTTTGGTGCCATCCACATCTGTTGTTCTGATAGCTCTTCCTTCTCATGTGCCCATACCCAGACCTCCCTCTCCATCCTCCACTCACACCAGTCTCAGTGCTTCTGTCACAGTTCTCCACACTACAACCACTGCACAGTTGAGCCTTCAACTCCACCAGGTGCCCGTCCTGTTAGTCATGTCCTGGGGCAACTTCAGGCAGTGTTACAGCACCTTCTTCTACTCCAGTCTGTGACCTCTAGGCTTTCTGCAGCCACAGAACATGTTGCCCAGAGAGGGGGTGGAGGCCCCATCCCTGGAAACATTCAAGGCCAGGTTGGACGAGGCTCTGAGCAACCTGATGTGGTTAGCGGTGTCCGTGCTCACTGCAGGGGGGTTAGACTAGATGACCTCTAGGGGTCCCTTCCAACCCAAAACCTTCTATGATTCTATGATCCCTGCTATTGACTGTCCCGTTTCTCTCCTGTTCAGCCCTGAATCTTTCCAAAGCAGAGATTGCCATCATGATGGTGTTCTGGTGTCCATTAGTAGTGGTCAAGGTGAGACCTGGCTCTAGCCAGGATCCATGTAGACAGAGGTGAAAGGCATTACCCTCTCCTGGCCAGGTGCTGGCTCTCATTTCAGGCTTGGTTGCTGCTCCATTACTGGGTGAACTCTCAGATTGCTTCCCAGAGAGAAGCAGCTAACAGGCTTTCCCCTCCACCCCCAGCTGCAATCTGCTGTTTATTTGGAGGGACAGAAGGAACCAACAAACTGACTGTATGAGAAGAGGCAAACCCCCCAAACACTATACAGCCTGTCTGAAACTAAAATTCGAGGTGATTAAACTGGACGCTGTGAGAAACACTGGGGCACAAGAGGAAAAAAGCAAAAGGTACTGCCAAGGAAGGCAGAAGAATAAAAGACATGTTTAGATGATGGGGGGGGGGGGGAGGTAAAAGGCCAACCCTGAAAGCTGGAGAGAAAGGGGGAGAGACCACAACCTCTTTGGTTCTGAAGATCTGAAGATACGGCTTGGCTTTGCTGCATGTGTAAGGTCACCTCACACCTTGCTTCTAGGTGTTCAGTTTTGTCCCTTGGTGTTCCTCTGGGGACCCTCAGCTGCAAGTCCAAGGGGAACATTTGAGCATAGTCCTAGTCTTGGCAACACAAGCGTAAAAGGGAGAGTATCTCCACCACATCTGGGCGAGTTGCTCCGGCTTTACGTCCATACAAGTAAGAGCAAAGTCTTGCAGATTGAGACTTCATCTAAAAATGATTCTGGATTTACCTGTGAGTCAGATGCTGAGCAGGAGGCAGGTGTGATGCGCATCTGAGCAGTGGCAGGCAGACAGTCTTTAGGGGGAGAGGGTTTGCCTGCCAATAAAACTAAGAGCCCAAAGGAAGAGAGAAGACCAGAGTTCATTTTAGAGAGCTAAGAGATTTCTGGGAACAGGGATCGCCTGGGGTAAGCCCGAAAAACAGAGTCTGAGAAAGAGGAGGAAGAGAAAATAGTCCACCTGGGAAATTTGGGTGAAAGAGAAGTGAGGGAAACTTTGGGGCTAGAAAAGAATAATAATTTTATGATATTTTATTTACCCCTAATCCACACCCCTCAAATCCATCGGAAAGCACCTTGTTGTGACACCTCTCTCGCAGTATCACGAGAATGCTCTTAGGCTTTGCCTTCCAAAACTGGTCTGAGTCATACCCAGGTCTAGACTTGCACCACGCTGAAGGACATTCAGCCGACAGTGTTTGATTTAGCTTGAGATGGAGGGAAGGGAGGGAGACATTCACCACCGTACCTATTGCCCCGGCGATGGAGGAGTGAGAGAAATCCCAGAGGCTTGGCTTCTAACAGACCTGTGCCCTTTTTTTGTGTAGAGAAAACCTTCTTAGACAGCATTGGCAGGAGGAAACCTCTCTTGACTAGAAAGCGGCTGTCCTTCAGGGTAGTAAAGCAAGTTGTTTGTTAGCTGGAATTTCTCTTTTCCTCCGCCTGAGAACCTCCTCTCCTCCACGCAACGCTGGTATGGGAGGAAGTTGTTTTGTCATTTAAAAGAAAGAAACAGATGGAATATGTGGCAGTGTTAAAAAGCTCCAGCTTGTTGCCACGGTAACTGAGGGGGATATATTTTTTAATTATTATTTTAAATTCTTCATTGTCTTCATTAAAGGTAACAATGATAGCAGAGAATAAACGAAGTGATGCCCTGCTGTGCAAATCAGCCCCTCAATAAATAAAATTAAAGGAGTGCTCTGCATTGCAAATGCCGATACAGTCACCAGAAGGGTGGAAGGACTGCAGGTTATCTGAGGATGATGAATTATGCATGCTGGCAAGTTAAGGACACGGCGGGGTCATTCAGTCCCTCTGCCCTGTAACTTCTGCTGGGTGGGTGAGGATGAATCTGCTGGAGCACTGGGCAAAGACTCAGCCTGCTTGCGTCAGGGAATTGGCCGATCAGCCTTAGGGGTCAGGAGGGAATCCTCCCAAATGTTCACCATGAGGGGCATTGGCCAAGCAAGCATGTGCCGTAGCCATTAAGCTCTGGCACGCTGGGATGGAGGATGGCCGACATCCTGAACTCATTGCCTGAGGAGTTACGCCCAGGTAAACGATGAGTGAGTGTCTTCCACCCAAGATGTCTAACACCCACGATACCTAACAAACTTCAACTTACTACGCCTTGTGCATACTGGTATTACTCTGCCCAATGCTTAAATCCAGTTAGCCCTGCTGTGAACTATAGCAGTGGCTTTTCAGTTCGTAGCTACACATCAGTTAAGAGTATGAAGAGAAGAGGTACTCTTGGCCATCTGTAGGATAAATCCAGGGTGGACTACAACTCTCCTGGCTTGGAATTTGTCCCAGGCACAGAAGTAACAAGAGCACCAATACTAACCAGGCTCAAGTGTGGCTTTTATGGGACATCACATGTTAAAGAAAACATCTCAGGTTGCTTTGAGCTTACTTGTTGACTCAGCTGGCATTAGGCAGGTGTGGTCAGGCATCGACAGATTAAAGAGGAAGTTACAAGGGGAAAGTGGTTGGGTGGCAGAGTGAAGAACAGGCCACCTTTGGAAGGAAATGTTTTTCTCTTGATGAGCCCAAGGTCAGTGAAGAGAATGTCTGAACACAGCTCTAATTTGATCGAGAGATTACATTTTGTGATAACAAGTTCATACACAGCAAAATCCCTGTTATTACTTCTGACTGTGTTTGTTATTGCTGATGGAACAGATTAAAAATACATCCAAGCCTGGTGAGATTCTCCCTGGGGATGAAAGTGGGTAGAGGTCCTCCAGCTTTCCTGCCTCTGTCCCCAGCCCTAGTCTTTTCCCAGACTTTCTGCATGCCCAAGCATCCAAGCGTGAGGGAGAGACAGCTCAGATGTGGGATCCAGGGCATAAGCAGCTGCTCCCTCTTCCCTCAGACAGCAGAAATGGATGTGGTCTAAATTTAACACCGCTTCTGCTCCCTGCATTTCCAGTGAAGCCTGAGTCTCCAGGGGCTGTGGAGTTGCCACCAGCAGGGACAGGACAGCAGCCTGAGCTCCCTCCAGACTGGGAGCCCTGGGTTTGCTGGGCAGCTCCAGGCCTGAATTCCCTCAGTTAAATAAATGGACAAGGGATTCCATGACTTTGGTGCATCACCACTGGGAGGAGAGTGAGTAAACATCAGTAAATGATCATCTTTTCCCCTCTGCAGATATCCCTGAATTGGCAGGACCAGGTCAATTATCAAGGCAGAAACAGTCTTTGGAAGATGAGAGCTATTTCTGAAATCATATAAGCAAGAATGAACCTCACAGTTTTTGCTGGCTTTACTAGCAAGCAACCTGGCTCTTCCAAGTCCAGGAATGAGACAGAGTCGTCCAAGGGTTCTCTCCAGTCACTGCCTGAGTCCTACTTCATTCTCCTGTGTAGGTAGGTGGCCAGAGGATGCTAAGCAGCTGGAAAGCAGCTCAAAGCCACTTGCTCTTCTCCGGAGACCAAAATGAGGAGGTATCTGCCTGCTTGGTTCCTCGTGACTGCAAGCGCACCGGCCAGCCAGACCCTATCACTCCGGGAGTCTTCCTGACGCAAGGGGAATAGTATTACCCATTTTGATAGCTGTTCACGTGTCATTTAATCCTGACTCTTTTAGTGGGTCTAAGTATAGTATTAAGGATAAGAGAAAGTAGGAAATATTATACAATAATCATTAGAAAGAGAATACGATAGGAGTGTAGGTAGCAGTTTCGCGTGTATCAGTACCCATTACCAAGACCGCTTTTGTCAGCTCAGCATTAGGTAGGCTAAGTGGAAGTTAAATGTCCAGGAAATATTGGAGGTGTGAGCCGAATGACTTGAGGCTTTCCAGGGGCAAAAGGTCAGAAGAAATGGCCTCATTGCCAAGAAGCCACTAGATAGAATTTCTTACTTAAGTTATAGCATGATATAGTCTAGATAAAGATAAGATGGTCTGATCGTAACTGTGTTGCCTTGTTCCTGATTTCCTTGTGGTATCACGCTGTAAGATTGCTAAATATATTTCTTTGTACATATTACAGGAAATCCTAGTCCCATAGAGGAGGTTCCTTCAACCCTTTCCTGTTAATGTCTGGGGGGGGGGTGTGTCACACAGTGTAGCTGGGTCCGGCTCTTCTGAATGATGTAGTGTCAGTCCCCACACACAAATCTCCTGCTTCTCTCTTCTCCTTTAATCTAAAAATCCCTTTGATTTCCACCTGACGCACATCAGTGCTGTGGTTTTCTGAGAACTGGCTCAAGGAGGGGATTCAGCTTGTATCCGGGAAGGGATGCTTGGACACATCTCTATTTTATCCTATCCAGCTCATCCTTGTGGTGATAGCTCCAGTTTCAGAGGGGACATTTTCTCCATCTGCTGTACGCATCTCACCCTTTTCTGCCGGCAAAAATGGCAGCAGGTCCTGATCTGTTTACCTAGCCACGGGTAAAGGCACAGCAAGGATCACTAGTCTCCCAGGGCTGCTGCTGCTAGCTTACCGTGGCTGATAAAAAACCAATAGCATGCTGTCAAATAAACAGAATGTACCTTGGAAAAATACCCTCTGTCTTTTTGATCTGGGTTTTGTGACCTGATGATCAAGGCTCATCCCACAGCTACTGATGTGCCCATTGCAGATGGAATTTCTGCAAGGGGGTCCAGGTGGAGCTGTTAGGAAGTGGTATCCCATCCTCCCTGTATTTTCAGGATTTCAGAAATATCCCCACTTTGACATTGGGGGGGAAAAAAAAGCGAAAACCTTCAGTCTTTCATGTGTTTTGGTGAGAGACAGCAGACTGGGAGCCAACCCTCAGAATAGCTCAGGTGCAGGAGACTACAGCACTGATCAGGGATGAGTAGAACTGGGGTTCAGGTTTCCGAACTCAACTGGGGAGGCCATGGGTTTGAAAGTTGGGCCCTTCGCATTGAGCTCTGCCTCTTGCTGAGCATTCTGTTCACTTGTACTGTCTCTCTCACATTTTGCTTAGAAATCCCACCCGGGACCCAAAAAGACCATTCCTGAGACTGGGATATTCTTCTGGAGAGTTTCAGTTTTTCAGAATTAATAATACATTGCAAAAAAATTTTGGAGTTGAAAAATTCCCACCCAGATCTGTTTATAAACCATCCCCCGTGAGTGCTATTCATCCCTCCGAAGCAAGGCTGACTTTGAACGCCAACACCGCTTTAGGAATTGGACTTACTCCTGCAGGGAGGAGAAGGTCACATCCTTTTTTTCTATGGAGTCAGCTTTAATGGGTTTTGTGTGTGTGCATATTTTATGTATATAAAACATGGATCATATATATATATTAAAAAAATATAATATATAAAAAATATATTATATACATGCATATATACTATATATGTGTTTATATGTTTACAAACACACAGAGTCCACCCTGAGCTTGCCCTTCCCTGAGCTCAGTATGTGGGCCCTCTGTTTCTGCATTCTCTTGGAGCTATGAAAAAAGCTCTAGGGACAGAGACAGATTAGTCTTTGTATAAATCTTTTTCCTGGTCCTCATTTCCAGGAGGGCCCATCCTATGCCTCCATCTGCCCTGTGAGTTTGGAATTTTTCCGTGTGGACTCATTCCCCAGGTCCTTCCAGCATGGTACTTAGGGGGAAGTGCAAATAAGTGAGTTGGGAGACGAGAATGCATTTTTGATCTCTTTTTTTCCCCTGACCACCTTCAATGAAGGAGCAGTTTTCGGAGGGTGGAGCATCTGACCTGTCTAATTTTATCTGTAAGGATGCAGATCTATCTTTTCAAAGCTGTTTTCAAAGTGACTCTGATAACAGGACTGCCTACAGATAGGGCTGCAATGATTATTCAAAGCATTAATCAGGGAAAAAAATTATGCCAGTTACTGATTAACTAATTACTGCAATCAAATATTCACTCCTCTCTTTGGAACGATGGGCACGGCGCTGGGAAAAGGTGACAACAACAACAACAACAAAACCCCTCCAAACAAAAAATAGTTGCTTTAATCTTTTGTGAGCTGGGGGAGGGGTCCCACTGCAGGAGGCTGAAGAGGCTGGAGGGGGGCAGAGGGCTCCAGCTGGGGCCCCTCGCTCCCTGTTTTCTCTCCAGTGCATCTTTGCTTGCTCCAGCTTGCGTTTTAATGAAACGCCAGGAAGGAACAGCCAGGGCTTCATTAAGGGAGAAGCATTTGAAAGTGACCCCCGCTAAATGGCAGTAAATTAGAGATTCAGGAACGCCACTCAGCCCCCTGCTTCTGCCCTTTGAAAACCTCAACCCGCAGCAGCGGAGGAAAAACCCTGAGCTTGCAGAGGGGAAACTTCCCGGGAAAGTTCCTCCATCCGGATCCCTCACTGTGCCTGGCCAGAGGGTAATGCGGAATGAGGTGGGAATATCAGAAGAGGGACAACTGGAGCCTTAGCATCATGCTCAGAGGGTATTGCACATACCCCAGCACGCTTCAGAGGAGCTTTGAGAAGTATAGATGGAGGCAATATGTAAAACAGGGGCAGGGAGATAAAATAACAGCAAACTGCATTGCTCAGTCTAAAGGCAAATATTGACCAAGCATCTGGCTGGCTCCTGAGGAAAGGGGTGGAAGATCCTTTGTGGTTATCTTAGACCAGCCAGCACACAGGCTCGGCCAATTTGCACCGCTTGCTTAGCAAGGTCAGTACGTTCCAGGATCAAGTGGCCTGTAGTACTGCTGCTTCTTCAGAAGCGAAACTCCTACCAGTCCTCCAGCAATAGCACTATTAAACAGAGGTTAATACTGAAATGTTTTGTCTGTTCAGAAGCTTTCATACCTGGGTGAATACCTGGCTCTGCAGCCAGTGTCCCTATTTCCATATACATCACTCCAATGGTTTTCAATCTGAGCTCTGCAGGTTCCTGGGGGTCCACAGGCTGCTCCGACAGGACTTGCAGATGATGATAAAGAATCAAGAATGTGGTCAGTTGTCTCACATTTGTTCTACAGGAAATAAATAACACTTATATTGGGGTTTTTTTAAGGAGCTCATAAAGAAAAAAATGGTATAATCCATTGGTGTGGATGTTTCATCTCATCTTCAAGGGTTTTTTTTCTAATTGTAGATGTTAGACATCCTGACTGGAGACATTAGAGGAAGAAGATGAGTCAGAAGGGGCTTTCCAGTGAAAGGAAATGTTACCATATGAGAATTAGGTTTGTTTTCTTAGGTAACTACATTTTCATTGGTTTTCAGTGTTATGTCTCCTACAGGACCAACGCAACCCTGGAAGGGTGACCTGAAGCTCCAGCTCTCCACGCTTCATCTCCACACTGCATTTTCCCAAGTTCCAGTGGCGGTGGAGGCGTTCCATATCACAGAATCCCAGAATCCCAGAATGGCAAGGGTTGGAACGGACCTCGGGAGCTCACTCAGTCCAACCTCCCTGCTCAAGCAGGCTCACCCAGAGCAGGGGGCACA
>BOSO01019772.1:0-11744 GCA_018403395.1 Gorsachius goisagi
GCAGTCTGGCTTGAGCACTTACCAGTGAAGACTGAGGCACAAAACTTATGGATTTAATTTTCATGTACATTTGGCAACTCCTTGGCAGTACAGAAGGGCACCTAAGTGGCAGTTAATTATATTAATTTCCCTTAAAGATTTTTTAGAGTAGCAAGACTGTTGTAAAGCAGCCTTTGTGTTAATGTGAATCTGACCTAATGCACTGACCTTTGTAACTTACTGAAAGCTGTTCACACTGAGACTGACAGATCCTTCTGGGACTCCATAACACGAAGAACATATGGGCCACAAACAAGAACATACAGAAGGAGTTTGGTTTTCAAAAGAGTGTATGAAATTGTATTAAAAAAAAAATCACAGATTTCAGAATAATTAATTTATCTGTTTGCTTTCAGCTGTTCCTCATCAGAGTTTAGCGGTACAAAGTTGATATGTGCTTACGTACCTCTGATGCACTCTGCAGGTTGCCTCTTACTGTAACATATAAATTTGTGGCTGAGTGTTTATTAGGTTTTGACTGAAAGACATTTGAAGGAGCCTATGCATCCGCTGACACCAAAGAGGTTATCTGGGAATCAGATGAAAACCTGATCTATCCATCTGGAGGAGGTGTTCCTTTCTGCTGGCCCTCATCCAGCAACACTGTCTTTCCTGGAAGTTTAACTCCAAGAACTACCCTATTATAGCAAGTGATTATGTTTATATTGTATAGAAGAGGGACTGCTGACAGAGTAATACAGTTTGAATCTTTTCTTTTTTATTATTTTAAAATTTGGGCTCAAGGTAGATTGTGAACAATGTATGTTCTCTATTAAAAATATCACTTTTCCTCTTTGTGTGTTAGCTATGCAGTGCCAAGAAATAAAGGAGACAATGTTAGAGGTCAACATATACTCCTCACTTAAAAGATGTTCCCCTCCTCTATTATGCATTCATGATATATATGAACATAATAGTGGAATTCCCTGTATACTCTGAAAACAATACAAAATCTTTCTTAGATTCTTTTTCTGATGGCTAAAGTGTATTCTCAAATACGCCTCATCCAGTTGGATATTTGGTCCCATTACTTTGATCTACATTATATTTTCATTATCGGCATATTAATTACATTTTGTTTACCCATCTCATTTTGAAACAAACAAACAAAAAACCTTCTTGAAAATTAGTGTTGTTGGTAGAGTTTGGGCTAAACAAGAAAGACACTTTGTAATCAGGGAATTCTGCATTTTCCTGTGAAAATCTGCTCATCACAGCAGGATTTTTGTAATGTCAAAGGGAAGAAAGTAAGGCATGCTTTACACTTTTCTTATTTTGTAAGTGATGGGATGGAACACACAGGCTATTTAGATCAAAATAAATTTTTATTTCTGGGTGTGTTTTACATCAATGTCAGAAATTGCCATAGAAACTTGCATAAACAACATTTAGATTTCAGTTTGATGAAGTATTTTCTATATTCATAAGAAATTATTATTATTATGAAATGAACAGCATCAGTGAACTGTTTATACACATGCTCACAGAAATAAGATGTGGAGAAGCTTTTATAGTAATAGATAATATCATTAGTTGGAGTGGCTACTCTAAATGTTCTAGAAACCCACTTGTTTGTATCTATATGCATTTTTTTCCATTCAGAAGTTCATCAGATACATCACAGAAAGAAATCAAATTGTGGTTGCCCTGAAGAATTTTATAAAGTAAATCCTGTATTTTTTTTTCATTTAAATTTATGCTGTTAATTCAGGATCTGTGAGGCTGTTTTCTCTCCCCATAGTCAATGGGGACCTCAGGTCGCAGTTCTTCTCTGGAGGGTCATTGTAGCTTAAGGGCACTTTATGCCTAAATGTAATGCCTCAGATCTCTAAAGTTCGGTGGGATGAATCTGGACCCTGTGTTTTGCAGTTGTGATTATCAGTACTGTGACAGCACTGTGCAGGATCAGGCTCTCAGCTTTACCCTATGTGAAGCCAGTGGAGCTCCATATGGTTATAACAGTTTGCCCACAGGCTGCCTATTTAAAACTGGGGCCTGAATGTTATCCTATCTCAAATCAGTGGGGCTCTGTGTTGGTTCATTAGCTCACAATATGCTGCCAATTTGAGGATTTGGGTTTTAATTGGAACTTATTTACAAGCTAAATTTCTGCTGGAATTATTATTAGTGTTATTGTTTGTACTGGTTGGGGGACTTTAGGGAGAATTATGATAAAGAACACAGGACATAAAAAGACAAGACTGTGATGGAAAAGCAAATCAGAGAGTAGAAAAGTCAGTCCTTTCTTCTCCTGTAACAGTCCTTCTCATACATCCACCCTGTGTTCTTTATCTACCTCTTCATTTGTGTTATGCAAGAATGTGGGGCAAAAATATTACTGGAACAGCTACCAACAATAGAAGCAGATGTTGCAATTCAAGCTATAGCAGCTGTTTTTCCTTATACTACCTCAGCCACCAACTCAGTTTAATTTTTCTTGATTCGAGTTTCAGTATCTAACATTTAAGCAGTCTACGAGCATCAGGCATATTCAAATCACTCATTAAAGTAATTTCCATCAAGGAGCTTCTGTGTACTTACCCATGTATCATCAATCAAGTACTGCCAGTCTGAGTCAGCTTCACCTACAGTGCTGACTCATCATACTGATACTAGATGGAGTGAAGATGCCACAAGCATGCATTGGGTAGGTCGAGGAAGAGACTTGTAGAAGGAAAATATTTCTACCATGATGTTGAAAAGAAAGGGAGTTGAGTGGATTTAATAATCTGGTAACAACCTGTTGTATGAAGCGGAAGAGTGTTCAGGATTCTGACTTAAGCAGAAACTATGGGATCTGTAATGAGGTAAAAATGCACAAACCCATGAGTGTGTTGTTGTTCTGTTTTTCTTTGTTACCCGTAAGCAACCAGGAATGCAACAGTTATGGAGCCAAAAGGAGTATGAATAGAAGAGCAGGTTTCTAGCATACCTAGAAAGAACACTAAGCTGAAACATGCTGGATTCTCCCTGTCTAATTTTACAGATCATTTTTGTTTAATTAAAAAAAAAGAAAAAAAGTAGAAATAGAAATGAAGACACATTCCCACCAGGTTTCTACAGAGCTTGGGCATGACTGAAAAAACCACTGCAACTACAGAGTTAAAGTGTTATATATCCACATGCTTGTTTGGCTTCTCATACATGACTCATATTTTTTACTTCAGTGATAAGGCTGCGAGAAAAATTAAGAGCTTTTTACTCCCTTCCTTTGCAGGCCATAGGTAACCTAATGGACAAAGTTCTTGCTAGAAAGAAAAGAGAAAGGCAATTTGGCATTGGATGTCCTCAGGATGAGGAGAGTGTTGAAGTCTGTCATTTACATTGTTTACAGAGCTTCATACCTTGTCTGGTTATAAAAAAAAAAAAAAACAAGTTTCACAAAAAGACTATATGCTTCAGGTTTCTTGTGTTCCAGAGAAGACATGTACCTAGCTTCTTCGGGTATAACTTATCCAGCAGGAAATAAATTCTAACAGCCTCCTGTTTATCAATGTAAACCCAATGTTATTTTAATATTAAAAAAAATTATTTTCATAGAATCATAGACTCATGGAATGTTTTGGGTTGGAAGGGACCCCTAGAGGTCATCTAGTCCAACCCCCAATTTCATAATTAATAATAATAGATTAATTTAAAATTATTTTAATTTACTATAATGATGATATTTAATTACTTAAGCAACAATAACAAACAAAAACCATAACAGCATTGACATAAATTATAAGGAATTTGTAGAAGGCCATCAAAAGACATATAAAATTAATGTTCTGTGCATTCCTTCATCTGTGCTCTTTTTAGTTGCACACACTTTTTTAGTTTAGGCCTGGTTTGCCTCTTGTGCTCAGGTTCTGTTCTGTCTTTGTGATTTTCTAATCAGATTAGTGTGGTCTACAGTGAGCTCTAATCAATACCAAACAGCTGCACTCCCTAAAGAACTGTTTATCAGGTAGGGATAACAGCATCCAAAAAAAAAAAAAAAAAGGTGGGAAAATCAATCCTATTGTTGTTGTGCTTCCTATAATGATATCTTTCTGGATAAATCATTATAAAAGAAGAAATGGTCTCTTTTAAACTCTTTTACATTGTCACAATGGAGCCTGGGAGAAAATTCAAGAATCTGTCCCCATATTTAGGTACTGTATTTATGATTTTGTAGAGGTAGTTAATAAGCTAGGCATCTTTTCTTCGAAAATCACAAATAGGGGCCAAGTTAATTAAGTGTTCTGAGGCAACAAGCCAAAGGCGGTGAGTTCTGCTGAATTTAACAAGACAAATTGGATTATGAGCACCGGCAAATCTGCTAACATCATTCTCTCATATCTACCTACTCAAATATAGAACACTTGAGAACCCATTTCCAAACAAGTCCAGTGACTGAAGTTGGGCACACAGGTATATTTTTAGAAGCTTCTTCCAATGTGTGTATGTATGTTTCTATACGGATTTCTGGATATTCATGTTAGGTTCCTCTGTTTTGAAATTGAGCTCTTTGTGCCGTTTGACAGAGGTATCACATTCTGCTAACTTAGTTGATTACTTTGATTATTTTATTGGACCAAATAAATAGTTGTTATTTTAAAACTGTCACAATTTTTTCCAAGATGGTTACTTACAAATTTTCCTTTTGAAGTATGAAGCTGAAATTCTAATTATTGTTTAGAATTTTTTTCTTAAGACTTTTGAATTATTTATTATTTATTTGTTAAATGTTGTTCCAATTAACAACAAAACAGCAATTATTAGTTTCCATAGTTAACAGCTTTGCAGTTATTTCTGACAGAACTGTATACATGCAGCAGCCAATTAATGAGACACTTTAAATACTTGCCTAGCAAAGATATTTTGCAGCAGATATTGCAGGTTAATATACATACATGAAATATCTCTCTTGATTATGTAGCAGCTGAGAAATAAACAAGCACATGGAATTAATCAGGGAATTTGGATTCAGGAGCTGTGGTACACCACTGTCCCTTTATATCAAGTGACATTGACCTTTGACTAGGCTACATGGTGACAGAAGTTTACTGTTTGATATACAACAGAGGTAGAAAAACTTTATTTCTCAAAGTAGGTTAATCTGACACCTATGTATTTGCCTTCAGCTGGTCATTGCAACTCCTCTTTCGGTGGGGAAGAACTAGATTTCTTTTTCCCCCTGACTAATCCATTTATGCTATGAAACTATGTGAAAAGTATGTCAATAAGGATTGAGGGTTTTAAAAAAAAATAAATCTCTAATACAAACTTAGAACTTCCATTCTAGGGTTGTATTGTTGTAGACCAAGAACAACTTCACTGAATACAGTGGTGCTGATTCCCCTTTCACTGACACTTAATTGATGACTGTCTCAGTCAAATCATAATCATGGACTTAGTCTGAGAGACTGTAAATTTAACTAAAATGTGCTGCTACGACTGCCTAATCTGTCTGGTCTCTCTCTTTGCTTCTAATGTGACATCCTGACGTCCATGTCTCTTCCAGCAATGTGCTGTCTCTTGTCTACCTTTTGCACTCCTCTCCAAAAAGTTGTTAGTGGAATGAAACTATTAAAAACTGTGGGAAAACAACAAGGATTCATCAGAGTGCTATTCTATCCTTCTCAACTAACTAATATTGCTTCTTCTGTTACTAGCATGTGCGTTTATATCAAAAAAAGACATTGGTTAGCCAAAACTAAAAATGATTCCTCCTCTCCTTCATATGGACAGCAAGCATGTTATTTATGTATACCATTACTTACACAGCATCAAAATATATGCAAAGCATTTTGTGTTGCAGAGATAAGTGTCCTACCTGACATAGTCAAGAGAATAAACCGAAGGAGTAATTGACAAAATATGAAACTACATCTTGGCAGGAGCAGATATGGGCTGGCTAGTGTATGATGAAAGCTTTGCACATGATTACTTGTACATGAACAAAAGCATTGTATGTAAAATAAATGTATATATGATGTAAAGTATTCATCAAACCATGAAAATTTGTTCCTACATAGTAATAGCACCAGCAATGTTGCCATTAAAGCTCTATCTGTTCTGCTTTTAAAACAGGGGTAATGAAAGCAAGTAACGATCTGTTGAAGTACCTAAAGGGGGCCTATAGGAAAGATGGGGAAAATCTTTTTAGTAGGGCCAGCTGTGTCAGGACAAGGGGGAATGGTTTTAAACTAAGACAGGGTAGGTTTAGACTAGATATAAGGAAGAAATTCTTTACAATGAGGGTGGTAAAACACTGGAACGGGTTTCCCAGAGAGGTAGTGGAGGCCCCATCCCTGGAAACATTCAAGGCCAGGTTGGATGGGGCTCTGAGCAGCCTGATCTAGTTAATGGTGTCCTTGCTCACTGCAGGAGGGTTGGACTAGATGACCTCTAGGGGGTCCCTTCCAACCCGAAACCTTCTATGATTCTATGATGAAGGCTGTCTAAAATACTTTAGAAGTACACTGAGAAGTTTGCTGCCATATGGTGAAACATGTACATTTGTCTCTGTTCTGACATTTGAATGTAAATCATTAAAGGATGAAGCAGAATTTCAGCCAGTTCAGATTATGGTGTGGTATCTCTCCACAATATCTGACTGTCAGCTGACACAGCTTTACTCTGTTGTCTGCCACCTCTTATCAAACTGAGGAAGAATGGGATACTCTGTTTTCTTTAGGATGTCTGTCTCCCGCTGATGCATTTTCTTCTGGTGATGCATTTAGCCCATGTAGCTCCATTTGTAGCTGTAATCTGTAATGGATAATTGAAGACCTAAAAAGCAAGACACCTCAACATCAGCCCTTTTATGAGCTAAGACCACTGATACCCTAAAAAGCTATGTGAAGCTATGACATGCTAGCAAGAATGGGGCACAATATCCAGATACAAAAGAGCAAGATATGCTGACTTTGAACATAAAAACCACCCACCATTAAACCAACCAGACAAGAAAACAAAAAACTTCATGATATCTTTTGGACTTTCACTTGAACAGTCTGAAAGTATAAAAAATCACTGAATAACAGCTTATTCTTATATTTATCAAAGCCTCCTGGTAGCCATTTGTTAGGGTTTCAACACTTTACTCAAAACTGAAATCTTTATCATTGGCCAAGATTGCTGTAGATGATCACCCTGATTCTAAACACAGCTTCACTTTATGAGACTGAGGAACAAGAATAGAACAAGAGTTGTATAATAAGCAGATAGTCTAGATGAATGCTGTTACTGTTTCAGATATACAGGCTGCTGTTTCTCCTGAAGGCAAAGCTACTGTCTCCTCTTCCTTGTCCATTTTTGTAGGTAAATACTCAAAAAGGAGTAGATGGGTCAATAAAATTACATATGTTTTACTGTCATAAACTTAATAAGGTGTTCTGATTTTAGTATAAGATTCATTAACTCAAGAAGTAAGAAAAACTAGAAAAAATATTTATTTAAAAAATTGTATTTTACTTTTGCAACTCATCTTGTCTCTTTAAGAAGTTGTTTGTGTGCCTCTAAATGCATTGAGAAAGTTTTAATTTGGTAACCAAAGTTGTGATTTTATAGAATACACATTACACAGTATTAATTGTTACTTACTGCTGTTATTTTTCAAAGTTGCAGCAGGGACATCATATGCTCTGTTCCTATAAATCCCACAAAAATATTATGGCTTAAGATTAGGCACAAATAAAAATATTTGTGTAAATTCTAGGAAAAAAGTATAGTTAGTATAAAAATTTAAAATTACTAAAAACAAGTAAGCTGTATATTTTTTCTCCTCTCTAAAGAAGTGGATATGCCAAAAATACCTGATAAATTTACAGAGTTAGTAAAACTTAAGTATCACATACTATTACGGCATTTTGGCACTTTGTACTTCTCTGTGCTGTCCAAGTAACAGGTTCCTATGTGTTGAATCCTCAGTGAGGTCTCACTAAAGCGCTTAACTTTAAGCATTTTTCTGTCTTCTGCAAAACATGCCCCTGAATTAAGTGTTCACCTCACTCTTAATTGTAGAGACAGGAATTTAGCAGCTAAATTGGCTTAGCAGCTGCAGTGAATCCACAAAACCATCAGGTTGAACTATCTGTTTTCAATGAAAATATGTTTGAAGCTCCTCCTCTCTCAAACACTTATGACCTGGATTCATGGCAAGTGCTGAGAGATCTGAACAGATTGCCTCCACAATTTTCAAACCAGAAGTACACAGAACTGTAGTCAGATTTTCCCACATGCAAACTGAAAGGAGAATATCAGGTATTTTATTCACACTCTGCAAATAAAAGAACTCAGACTGACTCCATGAAAGCCAGCTTTGGAAGTAGAAACAGAATGGAGCATAGTTTTAACACAGCCAGGTGATCTGTGCATGCACTGGGAGACTGCAGGTTGGAATAAGATAGCCAGTTTGGGTTTTTCACTGTTTTCTAATTATGAAATTCTTCTTTGAATTAAGCACACTCAGTTTAATTTTATTAAGTTATAGAATTTAAAGATCCCTAGAAATTTTGATATTTTTTTTATTGCTCTTGTGACAGCTTTTTAGACCTTTGTTTTTTAAAGGTGTTTCAAGTAACATCTCAGCTAAATAGGACCAACATGTCAAGGAACAGCTGGCAACATTATTTCATAGATGACTGACACTAAGGAACTCCACAGATATGGGATATGCCTTTCTCCCATTAAGAAAGCTATTGCTATCACAGTATTCAAGCTTTTATAATACCAAACCCCAGCATGTCATTACTTTTGAAGAAGCAAGATTTAATTGCCCTACCATTTTACATTATTTTTTCATGTGTTGTATCACGCTATTATTCTTAATAAAAGACACAGAACTTTCTGGTGGATATTTTTTAAAATCAAAGAAATTAAATGTAACCGACACAATACTGCCAAAATATCTTTTTAATGGATAACTGAGATAATTGCAAATTCAGAAAGGGCTGCACAGTTACGCTAAACTCCTTTACAAGTATGTCTCCAACTGAACAGGCTCCAGATTTTCTGAGCAGAATTCAGAGGGCATTTCCAGATCTCTGCTGTAGTAGTTCTCCAAAGAATGTCCTGATTTGTGAGTGTGAGGTCAAAACTGAGCAAAGTCCTGATTTTCAGCTCTTACTGCTAAGTAATCCAAGCAACACAGACGTCACTCAACACAACACAGTAAACTAGGAACTATATACCTTTCAGGAATCAGACATAGCCAGACAAAAATTTTTAAACGTTATAGTATCAGGTCTTTAAGATGCAGCATTTTCACATGCTCACACTTTTTGATAAGGCTTCCTTCCAGCCTAAATTTTCCATGCTTAGTATGATTTGATATTTAATATTACTGACCTTCCTCCCTTTCTTCCTTACATGGAATACTTTAATAAAAAAAATTGCAAAAAAAAAAAAAAATCTGCTTTAAAAAGCTTTTCAGTGGCACTACTACTACTGCTGAATACAACAGCAGTAGGAATACAACTACTCAATCCATAGCAGTAGAAATGCCTTCTTAATATTAATGATTTGCTTCATGTGATAAAACAAGTGTCATTTTCAGTTTGCATATAAATTTCACAACTGTTTTAGATATGTTTGGCATAATGTTTCATACCTTCATACTTTGGATGCGCCTTGAAAGACATTTTTCTATAAATTTTTAGGCAGGTAACAGTAGCTGTATGCATGGTACAAAAAGCAAACTATAGCAAAGGAAAAAACACAACCAAGAGAAAATCTTTCTGATGTTCTGTCAACTCTTGAAAATAAGTTCATAACTTCCTTGCAGACCATCATGTATAGAGCTGTCTGTTTTTATAGATTCATCTAATAGTCTGCACAGTGGTTGACCCAAACCTTGTTTCTATTCAGTTTTTGTTAAAACTAAAATCACCTGTGAGCTTCTTTTTATAATCTTGAAAGATCTGGATCATAAATCATGTGGCTGTCAAAGGAAGTACAGCAATTCTATAGCCTACAGTACAAAGCAGTGCAACATGAAAAAAATATTACCAGATTCAAAGAGAAATAGTGCATTTCAGTGTGGCTTTGGCAGGTTTTTGATACTGTCTTTATGTTCTTTTGTCAAATTATAAATATTATCAGCTTGGAAAGTACTAACATGATTGCATTTCAAGATAGTTTGACACACTGAATGCTTGTAACAACATCATGATAAAAAAAAATTGTGCAAAGGTAATTCAAGCTGACAAAACATTGAAAAAATTGTATTAAATTTGCTAAACTTAAAAGTTACAGCTACTATTACCTGCCTAAAAGTGTATAGAAAGATGTCTTTAAAAATGCATTTTTATGCTTATGAAATATTTTTTCATCATGTTTCTAGTATTCTAACTCTTCTGCTGCATTGTATGCATGCTGTGTTGAACTTGTGGAGTGCAGTACAGTGACTTATGGGACTTAGAGGAAAGGTAAAGTTCAGACATAGCCCTGCTACTATATTAATATGATCATAAAGGGTCTTTAATGACCACTTCAGCTTTATCTGTGATGTTAAAAATGGCCTGTGATTAGACTTACAACTCATACCCTTTATGTAATGTTTCAGGCTGTTTGTGCTTCAGTAGCTCTAGTTCAAGACACCTACAATGTGCTCAGTTCATCATTTCTGCAGGTGTACAAAGGTGGTGCACTGGGCTTTTTTGTGCTGATTTTTCAAAAAAAAAAAAAGACAGGAATTTAGGGTATACACTAAAGAAATAACAATAAAAAGCAATAAATGAGTTTTCCCACTGAGATGTGTTCTGGAGCACTTCCAACTTAAATTTAAAGTACGTGAGTAGTAGATAAGCCTAGATTTATATGTAGGCTTTGGCTCACACTTAATTGGCATAGCTTTACATTATCCCTGTGGAAACAGTGCAGCAGTTCTAAAACACCTTACGCTCTTCATATAAGCTTGTGCCTTGTTAAACAAAACTGTTGTCTTTCTTTGCAACCTTATGACACTGCTGAGGATGTTAAGTAAAATACTATGTGAATGAAAGAGATTTTGATGCAGTACACAGATTTTAAGAAAATAAATAGGATGCTAGATTTCTAAAAGGTAAATATTGGTAAATGTTGGTCTAAACAGTCACACTTAGAACTCACAAATTTTTTTGCATTTCTCTGCAATGGGAACAGAGTCCTGACAGCACGAAGTATTCCTAAGTAAGTTTTGTAGCTTTTTTTTCCTCCTTTGATGTGTTTTTAATACTATATGCCTACTGAAAGAAAGAGTTACAAATTCTATAATAACCAAGTCTGTACTCTTGCAACTATAAGCAATTATGATCTATCCCGGAAAAAGATGCACAAGAAAATTAAAGTAAAATCTTACTACACACAGGAAATGTGTTTTGTCTTTCTGAATACTTTTAAATTCTCTTTTCTAGTAGCAAAATGAACATTAAAGCTTTGATTTTCAGTAATTATTTTTACACTATGTATATTGCTTTTTCAGGTGAAGCACAATATTAATATTTTATGTGGATTTGTTATAATTGCAATAACTGAGCCTTCTAGTACTCCAGGGGACCATTATCTATCTACCTATGCATTGCAATAAAGCTGAAATCTTCAGAGTTAACAAAGTTTAGGGTATGTATAAAACAAAACCTGACTGTGCCTACTGTGTTTTCCATGAGGCAAGTTGGTTTGTTGGTAATTGAGGTCACTTAGATTAATATTTTGATTCTGTTACTGTATTGGTTTTGTGTGGCAAGGTCTTGGTAGTG